>JAOCPU010000079.1:0-98616 GCA_035772785.1 Phlebiopsis flavidoalba
GTTTTTCGGACTGAAGCGTGCTTGGTGCGATAGTGCCGTCAGCGAAAGGGGTAGTCGATGTAGGCCATATGGGTGGGGACGTCATGCGTAAAATACGTATCACGATCCCCTTTATAAGCGGAATAGATCGTTTTTCAAACGAATAGGCAAATCTGGCTACAGACATGTCATTGATTTCGCTGTGTAACGCGAGGGAGTGGGACGGTGGGCGTACATTAAAATGAACAATCGTCCGAAGAGATGAGGGACCTCCGATTTCTCTGCCATTTCTATAGCCGAGGCGCGCTCAAATCCTCCTGCAGTGAATAAAGAGGCCTAGCACCCCATATCTTCACGCGCAGGAAGTCGTTTGACTAACGTAAAGCGTTAGCGCGCATAGGGGTACAACAAAAGCTGGATAAAACACTAGGGGAGTTCATCCTGTAGCGCTACACGATCCTTGTCTCCGGGCCACCCTAGGTTCAACGAGGTGATGGTAGGCAGATCGGAAATGACTTTGGGCAAGGCTCTGTGACTAGATGAGCGAGGGGTTTGTGTCCGTGCGAGCCGATCACCTTTCCATGCCTGGCAAGGACCTTGTTGTAGGTCCCGAGCGCTTCTTGCTAATCATTCACGTTTACCATGTGAAATCGAGGGCTGCCAGAGGGCTCAGTCTCCAAAACCGCGTTTCTACGTGTCTGCTGCCTACGGCATCCGCCACAGCGTCAATGACCTCCAGCGCGAATCTGCATCTGCCTTTGAAGGGGAGCCTCCTTAACCGTCATTGCGCTTGTTGGCTTGGGAGCTGTCCCTGTGTGTGACTGATCAATCAGATACCCGTCGGGCACAATGAAAAACTCTACTCCGTCAAAAAAGCCTGCGCGAATGAGCATTTTGAGCGGCCGTGACATATAACTCGATGTAGGCCCCGCGATTTCTTAGGAGTCATGAGGCTATGGGGGGAAGAAAAATAACCCATAATTGAAGCAGTTTGCTAACCGTCTATGGTGAGCGCGAATGAGGCTCAACAGTCGTCCCAGGAAGCGGTACGTTTGAGCTCGAAACAGAAGAGGAAACTGGACCGTCTGCTCGTAGATCGTTCAGGGGAACCGTCCTGGGACCGGTAGCCCATAGCTGCAAGTATATTGAAAGACCCTTGCGCATGAACCACGTCTGTGACCTAGAGTAGAACGGATCAGCAAGGATTTAATGCTGCATAGGATACGCTAACCCACCTTTTCCATCCTGCGACCTGATCATAACCGAATATATGCAAGGTGCGTGGGCTACCCCGCCACGCTTGTGGGAGGGCGATTCCAGTCGATTCAGCGATGATCAAAGTCCCAGGGGTACTCGCACGCTGAAGCATAGTACTCTGGCCATCATCTCTGTACCATGGACGTGCGATGCGGCATTTGCTCGTCTTCGAACCAAGAGGGGCCATGAACTATTCTGTGTTTTCAGTGGCATGTTGGCCGACGCGTATTTGGTTCATAAAAAGTTTCGTGCTGGCCATGGAGTGATCTGAGGCCTACTATTGGGGTGGTAGGACAAATATGACTACACAACAGCAAAATCCGGTCCTAGCAATCTTAAGTATTGTACCGAGTAGATAGAGCTTCCGATGGTTTCGGCTTGAGGGCGTCAAAAGGGCGCTACGACGTCGTAGAACTGGTGTGGATGGCCCCCTTGAGGTTGGGAACCTTCGTCTACTCTTTTGCATCACAACCGGAATAACGCGCCTTACGATGTTATCTCCGCCGGTCATTGGCGCATTTACTAGCTGTCCTGTACCAAAGCTAGGATTTTCACACATGTGTAAGCCATTACGAAGCATATGAATGAATTGTTCGCCCCGCACAACCGCGACCCCGATGAGTAGCAAGAAAAGCACCATCGACCCTTGCGGAACTTGGATAAGTACCAAGGTCTCTCGGTCAAGACAATCACATCCACAAATGTCCGGCACCTCCTCTCGTCCTGTTAACTCAAGCGTAACTCTCTGAGCTATACGAAACAGAGGGCCTGTTTGAGAGTACTGGGGTCCTCCAGGAACTGAGTACGCCTGTGTCAGCTCGACTCAAGGGAGCTCTTAATCAACGCATGGGATCGCTAAGTCAGTTAAAAGAAAAGCTAGCACTACCGGTAGTAGAAGTGACGCCTAAAACCCAGTCCATAGCTCTGCTAAGAGTGACAGCACACGGACTAGTGATCTTCACGACGGTTATGCGGTTGGCATCCAATTGTGAGTATCTCACCGAGTAATCACATACGAGTTCGAAATTCTAAGCAAGTAATTGCTCGATACAGAATAGTACACAGCCTATACATAATCCTTGTAGCTGTCTTTGATCTTAACTCCGATTGAGGGAATTTTACTTGCGTGGTGGGCCAGTATGTGAGACGAGCGAGCGAGTGTTCGGCCGCGGGTTGAAGGCGACGACGACACCGCTGTAGGTGGGTGCGAAAGGGGGAAAGGAGATGGAAGGACGTGTCGCAAGGACCTCTTGTGGCACGACGTCCGTGTTGGTATTTCACGACTTATAGCCAGTGTTGGCGGCGTGTGGGGGCGACCGAGGCACACGCAACAAGGAGCCTTCACTGATGTCAACACAACAGCGATTTACCGGCAGTAGCGTCGGAATGGAACCGCGGACGAGCCGTTTTTCTTCCCATCTGTCGGAGTTTTGCTTGCACGATCCTTGGGCAGGCTTATCTTGTCCCCGAGTGCTTATAAACAGTCGTGCTTCATAATGACATATAAGTGGTGTGTGTGCGACGGGAGCTGTGGAGGGGGGGGACGAACCTCACCGCAATCGGACGCGACAGCTACCCATCGTGAGCTCTTGATTGAGAGCTCAAAGTGGTCGGCTTTCTCGTCGTTCCCGGCGTGTCTCGTGTCGGACCGTCCTTTGTAAGGTATGATGTTACAGTCTCTAGTGAGTGTAAGCTGGTGACTGGCTGTGCCCGGGTGACGACCGCTTTCGACCTCGAAGCAAACTTATCGTGTTGCGGAAACCAATGCCTTTGGCCGCATCCTGCACGAGACAGTGCGTCATCAGTTGATGGCTTTGTTCTCCGAGCAGATGGCGCCAAAGATGAAAGCTCATATCCCGGGCTGTGGTTTGCGCAAAAAGAGCGAGTAGTAACGCATGTCCAACAAACGTTGCGTATATAGAAGAGTACCCGTGGCCCATGAGCTAACACATTGGGGTTGAGCACATAGTAAGAATCCGTACGCACGCTTTTCGTCATGAAAAACTCACAAAGGCATATCCACGGGGTTTTGCCCTTTCATAGGCCCGCGATTTGTGGGAAGGGAAAGTCAAGCTTTGCGATCGTTATTGGCCATACTTTCGCGAGGAAGGGGAGTCGGGTGGAGAGAGCTTGTGGCGGAGAACACTTGTTTAATAGCGTGTATCTATGTCGAAGCCTTGTGAGATGAGAGTTGATGATATTTTGCGTAGAGACTAACTCGTCGACTGATGGAGAGCCAAGTTTGCCTACGTATAGGCGGTCCTTGAGCAATTGTCGGGTCACGGCCCACAGGGGTGGGGTAGGATCTTTGGAACTTGACGCAACAGGATATGATAGGTGGGTCTCTGTGATCGATTGCCTCTGTTATCGTCCATTTGTAGCGTTGCGGTGATCCGTGGAACGTGGTTCAAAGACAAGAGACGAGAGCGGATGAGTAGACAGAACACAAGTGCGTCCCCCTCTCTCGGTCGAGGTGGACGGCCGCCCGGGCTCTATTTAGCGCCCTCGACAGCGCGCGTACGCAATTCACCTGAAAATTCGACTCGGGTTAATCCAGGTTAATCGCGTCTCGACGTTACCTCCTCGTTACTCGTTGGAAATCAGGACTGACTGCCAAGAATTGCAAGGTTCAGGATCGAAGAATACTGAAGAATGTGAAAATGAGGAAGAAAAATCTAACCTCTACTGTACATTATTTTGGACAGGCGGGCGATGCAATTACTACGCTACACAGAGGATATTATGACGAGACGAAAGGCGCGGTATTAGAGACATTTTGCAGCACACAGTATAGCAGAAGCAAACCGCCGACACATTCTCATCGATCAGCGTCCTACAGATTACCAAGCTCGAGGACACCCCACGTGCAACTGCCAAGTCCCAGAGATATAGACACAATAGAAATGATGAAAGATTTATGATATCGGAGACGAACGTGAATGGGGACAAAGGGGGGAACAATGAGACTTTCGGGTGGGACGGAGTAAAGGCTGTGAAGCTAAAGGTCCAACCCGCCAGTCCTCGCAATCCTGCACTCGACCACTCACCCGTCCACCCGCTCAGACTGTAGAGCCTGAGCCTCCTCGAGCTGCTTCTCCACGGGCGTCGCGGACGTAGGCAGGGGACCTTCTTGCAAGTCTTCATGTGTCGCACCAAGGCGTCCTCGCGCGTGAAGCTCTTGTCGCAGCCACCCACGCCTCGACCATGCGCACACGAACTTGTCCCGCATTCTCTTTCGGGCGATGAACAACTCGCAAAGCGGACTTTGATGTGACGATCGGCGTCGGCGGAGCGTGCGTGAACGAGCTTTTGCACCTAGGGCAGTGCCAACCGCCTCGAGTTGCTACATCAACCTACCAAACGCGGTAGGGCGCCCGGATTCACTTGTGGTTCGGCCTCGTCTTCGGTTCCTCGTTACCCTCCTCGATGTCAGGTCACAGGTGAAGGGCGGACGGCGGTGGCGCACGACGGCGGCGGCCGTTGAGGCGCCTTGCCTTTTACCCTTGGAGCGAAGATTCGTGAGTTTTTTGTCTCTTCTGATGGGGCGCTGAGCTTCACGATACTCGTCGTCAGAGTCCTCGAGGTCTTCGCCCGCGCCACTGCCAACTCGTACTCGCCGTCGGCATCGGTGAGCTCCGTCAAGCTTGTCAACGGGCTGTCGGAGTTGGCGGCGAGCTGCGACGGACCAGCCACCGGCGGCGGCGTTTTCTGAGCTTCCGGCGGCCGCCGCCCGCTGGCGGCGGCAGAGGGGGGGGATGCGGACCGGGATGGCGTGCGAAGGGGGCCACTTCCTCTTCCGCGAGGTCGACGCGCCCAGATGCGGCCGTCGAAGGTCGACGCAACGGGAGGCCCTGCCAATGTCGCCCCCGGGCTCCTGAGAGAATGCGACGCCGGGGGAAGACTGGCGGGGACAACGCGGCGACATCACGTCGACGATGTGGCGTAGGCGACGACCGGCTCCGGTGATGCTCCGGTGACGAGCGATACCGAGTAAGCCCACGCCGCTAGTGCAGGAGAGATCTCGATGTCTGAATCGTCCTCCGCAGCAGACATCTCGCTGTCTTCTGTCGACGAGGAACGGGGCAGGAGGAGGAGGGGGGCGAGATGTCCGAAAGGGAGATGGTCTGCGGCGTCGCCAATGTACTCGATGGGCAAGACGATGAAGGTGGCGGCGAGCTCGACGACGATGACGATGTCGACGAGCTCGGTGATGAGAAAGGGCTCGCGATGGGAGCGATCGTAGGCCGACCGGGTGGCGGCAAACTCGGTGGACCCATTGGTATTTTCTTGGGGGCTAAGCACATGATCAGACACATGTCCGTCGTTGTTTGGAAGCATAAAACTGACCTTGGGCTTCTCGCGCAGAGCTCCTATAAACAACCTCGTCGTCCCAGTGCGACCCCGGACCGCAGTAGATGTTGCCGCCCCATAGTGGCTCGAATACGGACAGCTCGAAGAGGCTCTCGCCACTCGTGAAAGCTGTATAGGCTGGGGTCCCCCCCGGTCGGGCAGTGACTGAAGAGACGATGTCGTAACGCCAGGTGAGTTGGGTCTCCCCTGAGTGGCTCCGGTCCGGATGCGCCAATGGCTGCCACCAGTCCGCTGTCAGGAGAGCGTCGAGGTCTTGCGAGGCGCTGTTGGGCAAAAGGGGCAGCATGTCTGTCGGCAGCTCAGGCCAAGTCTCGGCAGGCGCAGAAGCCTCCGTAGTGATGGACACGGTGCTCGAGCACACGACACTCAAAGAGCAGGTCGTGTACTCGGCCTCGCGTCCACACTACCAAAGCTTCTTCGTCCGCGCTGGAGAATATGTGTGAGCTGCTGCAAGGGACCAATTGAACGAGATAAGGGGTGACCTACAATAACTGCAGTAGAGAGCGTGTGCCGTCTGTGTTCGGTAGCTTGTCTATTGACTGGATTGAATCGCGTATCGGAGATTGACTGAGTCCTGGTAGGGCCATGGTTGTGATTCTCGGGCTGGTGGTTCGCGTTCAGCATCATGTAAGTGGCGGGCTGTCCTTACGCGACGAACCTGTCCTTTGGAAAATGGGTTATGAAGAGTCGGTAGGCGCATTTTAACCGCGAAAGTGAACTGTATTGAGCGTAATGCCTTCCGGAAGACCGTGTCTTCTGGTGGAGCTTGCACGTCGAGGAGGCCGTCGGTTCTTCACGCCAACATACCGCGCGGCGCTCGTAGGTAAGGTTTGGAATTGCGAACTTATGTCGAATTCGAAGACCCTGGGTGGATTCCCGGCCATGTTGAGGTCGGAACGCAGAATCAGTCTGAGGGGGGTGGGATCACAACTGGTGGAGGTTCGAAGATGATCTACCACGGACTTATATCACGACAGTGCCCTTTAGACTGGACCCTGAGCGTGAAGGCGCTACACTTCAAGCGCTAGTAACGAGATCGGTTGAATCGAGCTCCGCTACTTGTGGATGTCACGCCTTTGGAACTCAATAGTTCACATTTCTAAATTCTCGGCAGCGGCCCGACGTTGTTATTATCCGGCGGAATGAACTTCGTTGTCAGCCCGTCGCGATGATTACTACGGACAAAACAAGGTTCATGCAGGTGAAAAAAAATCCTCTCTTGTGCCTGATTGATAGAGACCGTCTCGTTAGACTCTGCCAGCAGCTCTGGCCCTATTTGAGAGTACATCGTCGGGTATGTGACAGCAGAGCAAACTCACTGCATGGCAATATGATGCACAGACCCGAGCACAGAGACGAGCCTCGAGGACCCGCCGACCTATTCGAAAATTCCCATCCGAAGGAGGCGGGGTGGGGGCAAGAAGTCTGAAGGGTCGCGTCGCAGTTAGAAAGTTAGCGCCGACGGTAATGTTTCTCACGACCGTGATGGATCTGCTCGATATGCAGCATTCCGCTGGCAGTGGCACTGGTCGGCCTTCAAAATTCACGACAAGAAAAGCATAGCGCAGACAGGGAGTGGCACGCACCCATTGCTGCTTCTCCCCTGGTTCGCCCTGATCTTGCCCGAGCCATGTCATCCCTCTGCAGCGCCTAAGACCAAGCTCGTTCGCCGTGCACATCGGCGAAGAGACCATGTATCACAATGTGCAATCTCCTCTGATGTCCTCACGCTGCATTGACACATAGATGAGCCCTGATAAGTGCATAGGAGCTCACGGGGATGCAGTAGCAGACCGTGCGAAAATGTTCAGAGGGCACGAGGCGCGGGACCTATACGACCAAACAAGGACCAAATAAATGTTCCGCGTCCACACATAGGGCCCTCAGTCCCTACGCCCTGCGGCGATGCGGGGCACCAGATAGCTCGGCCTCAGCTCGGCCTCCCGTCGCAGAGAGATGAAGCCCACGACGAGGCAGGTGGTCTGTTTTCGCTCCGTCTTTGCCGCAGCAGACTTCACGGGAGTCGACTACATGCCGCCGCAGGTCCGCCCTCTGCGGAGAACAGGTGTGGCTCGCTGTTCGGGCCCCTCGAGGCTCGAGCGCACTGCCCTTGTTTCTAGAGGGGGCACCTTGTTATCTCCCGCCACTGTCTCGTGCGTTTTTCAGGGGAAACCCCTTTTGCTCCCATCCGCTTCGACGCATGCTGTCGTTGTGACAGCATCACTGGTCTTTCTATTCCGTGGGACATCTACAGAGCAAAGATATCAACAGCGGATGCTCATTAAGTTCAGGCGTCATATCACGAAATACCCACCTTCCTCTGTCTCCTCCGGCGTTGCGCATTGTACACTCGAGGCTGGCGAAATCTCGGCGGCTGTGTTCGTAGTCGCTCGCCAATCTCTGGGGATCAGTCTTCCCCAATAAGCTCAAGTGAGCTCTCCGGGTCCCTACTGGCGATAGGCCTGTCGCCGAGGGCCACATTTCTAATGCCTCCTGATTGTCGAGATGGTTCTCAACAATAATAATGTCACTTGTTGCTGTAGTATGGCGCAAGGAATGCATTGCGGAAAGCTTACTCGTGTGACGCACTGCTTTACCAAGGAAGTGTCCTCCGCAAGGTCGAGCCTGCAGATCTTCAAGTCGAATGGCCGCATGGCGGTAGCGAAGAGGCCCAACTTTGCTGAGCGTGAGTATAGTTGGGTGGGCACTCCGCAGTTCCACATCAGCCGTAGGTCAGCTTTGTCTCGCTATGTTCTGACAAAAGCTTTTCTCTGCTGGAGAGCCTGAAACTCTGCTCGCGGCTTTGCGTACGCCACCAGAGAATGGCCGATTAAACCTGTCTCCACAAGCAACGAGACTTTTGTTTTTTGCTGATTTCAATAGTCTGGGGGGTCACCGTTAGGCGTTTGTGTTCGCCGCCCGAGATGATGCGGATGGGTTATCGTGAGAACCCTTCAGCGACGCTCGCCCGCCGACAGGATGGAACCTTAGTGCTGACAATCACGGGGTCCGTGTGGGTGACCTCGACTGGCGAGACACTTCGATATTATTAAGCCGGCGAAGGCCGGACTGGAGTGTACCAGTTGAGCAGTTATGGTACGATCCTCCATGGGATACACACGTACTTGATCATCAATCCTCACGAGGAGGAGAGGGGAGCTGATCGTTCGGAGCCTCGACTCCCTCGAAGGTTGCATGACCACGGAGTGGCGTTGCGTATCAAATGCTCCAGAGTTCATATCGAGGAATCAAGCATCGATGGATGCTTCGGGGGTCAGCCGGGAACAACTCTTCCTGAATGAGATGGTTTGGACGCGCCTATTCGCGCTCCTCTTCTCATAGATGCGAGCGAGCAGAACCCGCGAGCGGAAATCTTGCGGTGATCACTGCAGGCACTGAGTCGCTCCCGTCAGCGCGGGAGTGTGTACAGATTAAAGATAAGCGACGCAGGGCAATTCATTCTTTTCTTGTTAACAGCGTCTCACAGCTGAGTGCCGACAACGCGGCGACGACTCACAGCTAGCGCTGTGAGATCTCTATTAGAATTTAAGCTCCGGCTTCAGCCCTCCCAGCCATAGCTTTAAGTCTGCTTGGGCTGCTCAACCTCTACCATCTCATTTCCATCGTCAAGATGGACGTGAATTTCCCGTAAGGGTTCCCATGAGCCATTAGACTGAGGCGCAAAGTCCACGGGCACGCTGTGATGCCTGAGGCCGACTGTCTATTGCCGCTCTGGCTTCTCCGCTGATCGTGGAATTTTCCAGGGTGCACTTCTCCCGAGCACGGCGACCCCACGACGAAAAGTGCAGGCATGGTATGACTCAGTACTCCCGTGTCCCACGGCCTGCAGTTGATGGCCAAAAGAGGTAACCCTCTTTTTCGTTTTATACATCTGGCTATAGGCCCTTGGGCGATGGGAAGCATGCGGGGCTCAGCGGGCCAGTCCTCCCCTGCGTAGCAATTACAATGACTCGACACCTCCGCCATTGCGGCACGTCGTGCGTTATTCATTCCTCATCGTCGGCGAGAAGGACGTCGGTACAGGCTTCGGGGACAACGAGTTGCTGCCCATGTTTCATACGGAGGCTGTACAGACGTATTGGGGTAATGCAAGAAGAACCACTTGGAGTGAATGATCTATGGGGTTCCAGTTGGACAATCTTTTTGCTACAAACGAGCGTCACTCACCTTGTTGCCTTAATCGCCAGAACAAGTCTCTAACCGTGGTTCAGCTCTGCGGTCGTTTGGCTGACATTCCCGTCACCTTATTAGATGGTGTCGAGTGGCGTAGCACGCGATTTGGAAAGGTCCTCAGAGAGTTTGGACTCTCTGACTCGGTTCAACTAGCTTGAGATGATTTTGATGCTGGTAAGTCCGGGCGTCCGAGATTTTTGGGGTTTGCACAGTTATGAAACCTGGCACCGTTGAGTGTGCGGAGTGCCGCAGGTATCACTGGCAAGGGACATTCGCGCCAATGGTGACACCGTGACGAGAGTTGAGCGAAAGGCAGCGCGCTGACTAAAGCAACCAATGACGGACAGAAACGCCACCGTGCTGATGTAATCAAGCGCTTGTGGTAAATGTCAATATCGTCCTCGCCTTTTTACGACTTTCATCTCCCTTCGATATACGACGTTCATCAAACCTGCATAGAAATTTCAACTATGATAAGCCTACTTCTACCTGGAGCTATAAAGTGTGTTTATATATCCATACTTATTCCTGCGTTTGAAGCAGCTCTCAGTTCATGCTGGTGCTTCGCCCCTGCAAGACGGTACAAAATCCTCAACTCGCTCCAGATTACAAGTTAAAACGAAGCCCTGAGACAGTTCAATCCGGGGGTCTCTTCTCCCTAATATCTCTTTGCTAATAATGAAGGAACCAAATAGAGTGACCTTTCTCTCCATTGTATCCCCATTTCGTTTTGCATTTCGTACGAGTAAGGTTAAGTGCATATGTCGTACTTATACTTGTCTTTAATGTCTATCCCGTGAATTACTGTTGTTAGAACGAGGGTGTTAAAGTGAAGTATTTTATATTCTCTCATGTGCGCCACAGACTAACTGGCACCGCGTCAGTACTATGCGTCATATGCCGGCGACTCGGCGATCTAGACAACCAAGTTGCCCGGCGCTAACAAGTGCCATGAGCTCCTTGATCTCGACCTACAGAAACTGAATGTTATCGATCTGACCGACCAGAAACTCACTCTGTGTCTAGCAAGTAGGTCCTCAGGACCCGAAATCCATTTTAAGGATGATCCTCTCATGCCAAACACCGAAAATCCTCACGTGGCGAAATTGGTCCAAGTACGACGATGACAGAACTCTCTTTCCACGATACGTCACTGTGTTCTCGTCATTCGATGCTCTTCGTCTTCTCAACCAATTATTGTCTACCATAACCTTGATATAGCTCAGGATATATACCGAT
Organism: Phlebiopsis flavidoalba; assembly: GCA_035772785.1. Classification (NCBI taxonomy): domain Eukaryota; kingdom Fungi; phylum Basidiomycota; class Agaricomycetes; order Polyporales; family Phanerochaetaceae; genus Phlebiopsis; species Phlebiopsis flavidoalba. The sequence goes on from JAOCPU010000079.1 coordinate 11,041, forward strand.
ACGCGCTGGGGGCGCCACCCCCCAAATAGAGTTCCGCAATATCACTGACGTGCGGTAAACAGGGAGCGCTGGCCGTCGTGGGTTTTCGCACTGCGCTGTCGCCTCGAGTTAGGACACGCACCCACATATCCTGCACAGGCTGCGCCAAACGTCGCCATTCTCTTCCACAACAATGTCCGTGAGACTTGACGACGGTACCATCGACCTCCTATCCTTGGACAGCGGCGGATGATTCCATCTTCCAACACCCATACCATAAACGAGGCATGGAATGCGCTCGCCCGTCGCTCAACCGAGGCGATCCAGGACATGCGCATAGGGCCTGTATGAGTTCATGCAGTCCGAGAAGTCCTTACATTGCCGTCATTCTCTTGAAGCCCTCACAGGCTGAAATGGATGAACACGAGCAAATGAGATTTATCCTCACATTAACGCTTGTAGTCCGTTCCCCCAACACAGCGGATATGAAGTGCCCCCTCCCCAATCACAGCCCATTGGGACTCATATACGGTTCAAGTGCTGAGCTTTCGAGCTCTGATGACAACATCGGAGCTCTCCGATACATCCCGAACAACAGCGCGCAGGGCCACGGGTATGGTTGCTCGGGCCAGTACACCGCTCATAGGGGCCTCGTGTTTCCATGGCTCCGCGGCCACAGGGTCAAAGCCAACGCATTATCAATCTCGAAGACGACGCCTCGGATGCGATTCAGCAGATGCTGACCACCATGGTTTCGTTCGCGATGGGCACGGCCCGGCAGTTAGCGCGTGATGTAGTCCCCTCCAAGACGAGTTCGGGTTTGCCCGCGGGAGGCACCTACCGTCGAATGTCATACACGTACGCCATGCGGGACACACCGAATGGACGGTGGCAGGCTCTCATGCGTCCGAAAACAGCAGTCAAAGACGATGTGGGACGCGATGTTCGCGGAAGACATGAGGCGGAGTCGGAGAGCACGGTTGCTATCGAGGAGCGCACGAGCAGCGCCCGCAGTCGCGCGCGATGGCAGGAGTACCGAGTGCCGCGCTCACAGGCTGCCGAAGCAGGGTACGCTCCACCCTCCAGTTGTATTCATTATGCTCCCGGGAATGGTCGAGCAGCATTGCAAACGCGGTCTCGTGACGCCAGCCGAAAAAAAAGCACAACTCCGCGGCTGCACCACACGCAACTGGCGCGAGATCCACCAACCCCCGCGATTTAGTTCGCCAGAGTTCCGCCTGATACAGCTCTCGATTGGACACAACTCATACTAGCAACTCGTTCTCGCTGAATTATCCGGATGAACTCACCAGCTCCGATGCTCGCCAGCCGCCGGATTTACTCAGACGGTCCCTGGGCTGAGCTTCTGAATCTCAACACTCCATTCGAGAATGGCACGCCAGAAGCCAGCAAGCCAGAGCACCTCAGTACGATTCGCAGACGAGGATGGCTATGGAGTGATGCGTGATGGGGCGAGTGATACTGTTTCGATCCTGCTCCTCCATCGGTCGTGAGGACCGTTGTTGGAGGAATTCCAGAGGAAGATGGAGTCCGCAGAGAGCGTCGTTAAGCGTGCCACGGTCTGAGTACCCGGTCCTCAGCGATGCAATCGTAGTCTTCTTGAGCTCGATGTTTGCGGACAACTCCGGACGCGCAATCTCGACTAGAGCATCTCGATTACCATAAGCGTAATACAAACACGAAAACGACGCTGCAGAGCTACTATCCAATCGTTTGTTTTGAAGACGCGACTAAATAATGTTATTCTTGGACTCCTGTACCACTATGTCAAACAGCCGTGTGTAAAACTGTAAATCCGACGGCCCAGTCTGTTCTTTCAGTGCTTCCCTTCTATCTGGAAACTTCCAACTGTATGATCGCGCTGTACACACTACTCCCTGTAATAGTTATGCGTGAACCAGAAGTCTTTGCCGTGAAATCGTGTACAATATCCGAAGCACTCCAAGCTAAACCCACGACGAAGTCAGAGCGACTCAAAATGGCAAATCCAGTATGTGATGCATCTTGGTCGGACGACCCTTAAAATGGAAGCCACCGAGGGAACATCACAAATGCCACCGACCAGCAACATCTGAGGGTGTGCATTGTGCATCACGGATCTGCGTTCTCGAGGCTCCCAGGTTGAGTTTCAGAAACCGAATTTAATATTATTGCGAGTCCTAACCGGGGGAGGCGTTTTCGACGGTGTTTTTTACCTTGCCGAGGAACTTTCATTCTGTCTCTCACCACCACCGCCCTGTTGCGACGCATCGGCTTTGCAGCCGTTGCAGAGGTTTGTCCTTCCTGCGATCATTCACAAAAAAGGACATCTTTTTGTTGGCACGCTGCAGAGCCCCTCGGGGGCCTCGAGGCTCCCACCACCTCCTGCGGCGCGCGCAGGGGTGATGGCTTCTGGCTCGACCCTTCTCAAATGATCTTCTCAAAGTCTCTCAATCTCCATCCGGCGCTGATTCTGGGCGTGTTTGACAACCTCGCATCTTCCGTATGTGCTTCACGACCGGCGAAAACGGGATAATCCAAAACAACCGTAAAGGGGTAGGAATGGCCAGGCTTTTTTTCTGAAGGAGAACACAGGGCCCCACATTCGAGAACACAAAATCAAAGTAATTTGTGCATTCTACTGTTACTCGCCGTATTGCGATCTCCACATGCCCCTTCGGTAAATCTCCCCCCTGCGAACACGCGGCGTCTACCTTGTGAGAACGCACTTCCCTCGGAGCCCCATGATCGCCGTCAGGTTGATGGGCCGCATTCACTGGTTTATCGCCATATAGCGGTTAAAGCGCCTTACACATGGTCTCTCCGCTGTCCATGACTCCCAGCTGCTTCCTCGCGCCCCCTCGATAGCTTTCGCTCCCTCCTACTCCCTGCTGATGCTAAGCTTAGGAGATCTCCGCGAGCGCCGCCTGACCTATTCACGCGCGGATCCACTGCCCCGAGCGCGCCGGTTCCATCCACAACCCGCGCGCGGCCGCTTTCGTACGCCAGCATCTCCTTCAAGCCCGCCCCCGCGCTCGGCCGGCGACCGTCGAAACGGGTTGCTTTGGTGATTGCGGCTTGAGCACCACACGAATGGCCTCAGGTCCAGTGCATGCGAAGAATCTGTACCCGGCTCACGATCCCGGATGCTTCTCTTGAGAATATGGCCGGTCGACGGACGGCCCCAGACCCGGCGTTGGCGTACTGCACGAGGCTGTCGTAGATCTTCGCTGGGACGGCTTGTAGACTTGGCACGTCCCCCGTGATCGGCGAGATGCATGCGGCCTGGTGAGCGATGTTAGGCGCAGGCTTCCAGCGCGGTCGTGACCATCTGGTGCGGATTGATGTTAGTGCGGCCGCGTCGAATGTCGCGGTCTGGGCTCACGTACCTCCTCGGTTCCATTATCACACCCATCCTCAGCATAACATACTGCGGCTCTAATGATTTGTGTCACCCACCATTGCTGACGATGAGCACAACATCGAACATTGAGAGCTTCTGGAGCTCCCTTTATAGTAGAGACACAGGCGTCGTTCGAAACCTAAACGCCTAGGTTAGTCACACTATCAGCCACCCGCACCATCACTCCATTGAACATGTCGCCCACTCTTTGAGTCGATTGTAGGAAGCCCATGATCTGCACGATCAAACCTTTTCATATCGTAGGAGTGACCGTGTTCCGACAGAGCATGCTGCAGGCGTTGCTTGTCTCATAAGGGAGGAACGTCGAAAGGCTTGTAGACACCTACATGTAAAGGTGAGCTCCCCACGACGTATCACTTGCCATCGAATAAACGTGCCCATGGAGTTCAGCCTCCAGGTATACCTACAATACGGAAGTTCAGCTGGGGGTTCTCACGCAGTAGTCGAAGGGTTCGCGCATGGATCGATGAGGCTGTCACGATGAACAACGTGTTTTTTCCTGCGACATGAACTTGAACACGCTACCAAAAGACTTACTCGAGCTGATATCTCCGCCATAACAGGCACGCAGCATCAGCTTGCTCTTTGACAGGTGTGAGTACCGACTGTAGAGCGACTCCCACAGAATTGGTTGTTCAAGATCGTGCCATAGATATCAAAGGCGAGTACATTCCTGGTAGTACCTGCAAATGACATTTCAGTGACCAGAGCCTATATTTCCAAAAGCGGTGTAGGATGTGTGTTGGACGTCCTAGCAAGACGTGCGAGCCCACAGCAATTGGCGACGACGGCAGGCCGACGGCGACATCCAAGTCTCGTGCCGAACATGGGTGACGTCACGCGTTCTCGAGGGGGTCGATCGTAAGCAGCAAGCAAGGTTAGCAAGAACACGGTGACGCGCGGACGAACACGGAAGGGAGGGGTTTCTCGCTGCAGAAGACTCTGGCGATCCCGGGATGAAGCCTCGAGCGGCGGGTCGTCAAGGTGGGCTTGGGGCGGTCTGCCGGAGGAGGTCGTGAGTGCAGGAGCGGGTCGATTCGACGTCGTGCATGCAACTTCTGGCAAGGATGTTTGAGACAGGCATTCGCGAATGTCTGTATCTCAAGATCCATGTCATAAGCAACATGCTGTGTGTCGCGTTCAAAGGCCGTTTACAGTTGAGTTACTTGATGGTCTCCACTCACGTTGCTGTAGAATGTGTGAGACACTAGGTTGTAATACAATACAAGACGCACACCTTATCTGAAGTAGAGCTTCTGCGGGAATCGAATGGTGAACGACGTTACGACAGAGAGTCGATACCTGTCTCGGCCGGGAAGGGGAGACGTCTCGTCATCCGAAAGATGCACCGCCTGTTTTTTCACTGAAAACCGAGAAATGCACTCCTAAGTAAACACCCATCAAGTTAGTAATGACGTTACTGTTGGCCACTACACAGAAAACTCTTACTGATAGTTTTTGGAGCAGTTGCTGGAGCAACAAAACACAACGTGCGCACGAGTGGGGGCAGGAGGAATTTGTAAGTGTGACAGCCGAATTTGTATTTGAGCCGCCAATCCGCGTTGTGCGTGCCATCTCACCTCGAGGCATGACCTAGGGGGGGCACGCAATTGCGCTTTCTCCATCCAGACCTCTAACACGACGACTCCCACCTCCCTCGACGGACTCTCCGTCCGCCCTGTCTCGTTGCTGGAGCGCTTGCTGCACAACGTGTCGGCTGCGACCGTCTTGTTTTGAAATTCGGCGGGCTGTGTTGATGATGCTTACGGCTCACGCCTGTCACCTAAAGCCACGACGCCGTGCTTCGGCCCTGATATGGGGCAGCCCCGACGGACGCCCTAACGACTCGCTTGGGGCGGGGCGCCGACCGGACCCCTCGCTTAGCAAAGCGAGTGTCCGGGAATTCAGCGGTCGTGCCTGTGTCGTGTGGCGGTCGGGGGGGTGTGAGGGGAGCCATTGCAGCTTCTTTATTATTTTGTTGTTCAGCACGCGCGTGATAATGGGTCCTAGGTAGAGTGAACTCCTGCAGGGTACGTTAAGGTTCTGATCCGGTCCTATTCCAAAATGAGCGAACCGGGGTGTCTACCGTGTTTTTTCTTGCAGGTGTCCGCGGCCGGCCACGCCTCGGGATGCTCCTTGTGCTTGCATTTCGTTGGTGTATTGATCCACGTTCGGCTTTCCGTCGTACGGCGTACGCTGGCCCTACTGAGCTGTCACTGCTGGTTAGAGGCGCCACGTCCGGCGCAGACAAATCGCTATTTAGCCACTCTGAACACTAAACTTTGGTTTTCTAGGGACGACGCTAAAACGTGCGGACTTACATCAGTGGGCCCGCTAGTCCAAATTGCCAATCTCTGCTGCCACTTGGCCGTTCCGCCACCCATCCGCCAAATGACATACTTCTTCAGTCCTGCGCTCTGCTGCCTTAGACCACTCGCGAACGGTCCGCCCAGGCCCTTTCTGACTCACCTACGCGCCGAGGCTCTTTTCCCCGGACCAATTATTGGAGCCCGAGCTCTATCCCCCTCGGAAAGTATGCCCCAACAGCCAGCACCTACCCTCTAAGTCACGCCTTTTGATCCGGCCCACCTGAGGTGCTCCTTGAGATCTACCTTCGCCAAATCAAGGTTTCGTGCACCGCACCAGCATGTTCGGCCGTTGTGCATTCATCTTCCTGCTCTCATCACGCGAAGAATCTACTGGGTTGCGCTTACGGGACGTCTCGTACCACCTCACACGAAGCCGGTCACTCAGATATATCATCAGACATTCGCCCCTATATGGATCGACGATAATTGATCGCCGAAAGGCACTATCTATAAATCCCCGACGTCGACTTCTGCACCTCTCATCACGTACCCGACGCCCATCCTCCTCTATCTCCACCACCACCTCTGCCTCGCCCCCTCGATAAATCCCCGCCTTCTGCCTTAATACCCGCCTCCTACACCTTAACACGCACCCCCAACTCTTCTCACAAGAGCGCATACCCCAAGAGCGAAATGGCAGCTGTTTATCTCCGCCAACGGTGTCTCTGCGACCCCCGTCAAGCCAGGACACTCGCACCTGCACGACCCCTCGGTCGTTCGGCGTGCCTCACCCGGATTGCTCACCTCCAACGCCCAGTGGGCCTCGGACGTCTCGCGCGTCGAGCCACTTGTCTTTCTGGACAGTGCGCAAAGGGCCATGCCCCCAAGGTGAGTCCTCCCTCCCCAACACAATTTTTTGTTCTCTCCCCGCATTTTTGTTCCGAAATTGCTGGACTCGCCCAATGGTGCGTGGCGGGGATTAACCAAGCTGTCGCGGGGCCCATGTCAGATTAGTGTGCAGACAACAGTGCGCTGACACGTATGCAACCAGGTGCTCTGGATAGGCCTGCGCCGACTCGCTGCGTCCCCGAGAGCGTCGTCCTCGCCTGCAAGCCCGGCGACGTCTTCGTCCACGCGCAACATCGCCAAGTACGCCCCTTCCGCTTTCCCTCCCGCACTCTGCACAGCCCGCTGATACGCGCACACCCCAGCCCAAGTGCACCTGCATGCGACAGCATCCTCTCCGTGCTCGCCTACGCGATCGCCGAGCTCGGCGTCGAGCACGTCTGTCGTCGTCGGCCACCGGCGCATGCGACGCGGCGTCGCGGCGTGCCCTCGCCGTTCTTTCGGCGGCCGCAGCGCCAGCGAAGCCGAGCTCGCCGCTCGCGCGCTGGCTCGCCGCCGCTTACGCAGCTCGCGGTGCGACCTCCGCCGTGGGCGGCGGCCGCGGCGCCGCCGAGGCGCTCGAGCTCGTCAGAGGCGAACGTGCGCGGGGCGCAGGTCGAGCATGTGCTCGCGAGCAACGAGGTCGTGCAGGCGGCGTGGGGCGCGCGACCCGGCGCTGCGCGGCAAGGCGCGGCCTGCTGGGTGTGCACGGCTGGTGTGTACGACATCGAGAAGGGGGGACGGGTGCGGGATTTTGGGCGTCAGCTCGTATAGAGTCTGCGTGAGGGAGGGAAGCCGGAGAAGGCGGGAGACCCGCACGATTTAGAAGAAGAGTGAAAAAAATTAAACAACAACAACGCAATGTAACCATATTCGACGCGAGATGCCATTCGCTCGACGCATTTTTAACCAGTATATAATCTGATTCGATTGACAAGGGCTGCTATACGCTTACGGCTCTAGCTTTAATGCTACAGATATTAATTCTTCTAAACATTCATGTAGATTGTGAAGAGGTCCCAGGAGATGAGATAGGGACGAGATGATAACGTGGACAGAAGAGATGACGTAGCGGAGAGATGATAAAGGTGAAACCAGCCAAAAACGGCGTGCAGTATATAATCTATTCAAGAAGTCCAGTGTCGGCTGACGAAGTCTCCGTACACTGGATGGGGTCATGCGGAAAGAGAGCGTCTACGAGCGGTTGCCACCGAGGCGGCCTTGAGCTTCTGCGCCAAGGGGTTGCCCGTTCCTTGGATGCGGAGAGATGTACGGCTGAACGCGTACGTCGCCCGCAATAACTGATCGACATTGTCAGCATCGCAGACGTCCACTGCTATACCGAAGACACGGGCAATGCCTCACGTTGAACATGTGATTCAAACGCAAACATGAACCCGACACTTGCGCCAGCGCGTGCGTCCACTCGACGTTAAAGCTCGAGCCGAGGAACTCGTCCGTCGTGCGGAACGAGCAGTCAGTTGCACGCCGCGCTCGCGTCCGGGTTCGTGAGGTAGGCCGCCCGCGTTCGCGATGAACGGGTTTCAGGAACGCGCCGCACGTCTGTATCACCGCAGAGGCGGGCGGTTCTCACCTGCACGTAACTCGACGTCGCGCGCACGTGATCGTCTGCCGGCCGATGGCTTGTCCGAGGAGGGAGGTCAGGGCACCCCGAGCAGGGCCCTCGATGATGGTAGGTGTAGGGCGAGAGGCGGTACATCCAGAACCGCCAACCAGACCGAGTTGGCGCGCGGAGCGGCTGCAGGACACCGTCTTGCTGTGGAGTCGTTAGTGAGGTAAAAGGAGGGGGGAGGGGGGACTCACACATGTGCTATGCACGACAAGGAGAAGATGAAACTGACGAAAAGGACGCGACTGCGATTTCGGGATTAGGCGACATGGCCGCAATGGCTCTGGCCGATGGCTAGTGTTAGTAGCCATGGGGTTGATGATGCTTGTAGACGAGAGAAGGTGTACCCGCCGCGCGACTTCGGTCGCGATAATAGCCCGACGTCCCCCCCTCCAGTACCAGCTAGATGAAAGAACAGCGTCGAGCCGAGCATGTTCCAGGGCACCTCGGCGAGGATCTGTGCGGTCACGAGCGCGGATCCAAGCTGTACATCCGAGCTCGCGCCGCTCGCGGATCTCGTAGATGTTGCGCATGTCGATGGAACGGCACCATAGCAGCTGGTTCGCGAGCAGGGGGGGGGGTGACGCTGATGATCGTGGCCATGAAGATCGCCTGCATACCAGTCAAGCACCTCATCTCACTCGTAAACAAAAGACATACGAAAAGCTTGTTCTCTGCGAGCCCAGGCAAGCGTATCCTTCGCCCTTGAAGAAACGTGAACCCATGAACAAACCACGCAACGATGTTCAGCGCAATCTTCGCAAACAGAAGTACGTTTCGGGTCGCGCAGTCCGCCGCTGCCCAGTGCGCACCTCGCAGTCGCGCTTGAAGAGCTGCGCGACCTCGTTTGTAGCTCCAGTTCCGTCGCGAACGGCGTTCTCTTGTACAGTCGCCTGCACCGCAAGTGGCGCGCGCGCGAGGCCCTCGGCGTGGATCGCCTCGAGCTCGGTCTGCAGGTTCGCCGCCTCGGGCGAGCCCGGTCCACATTGTCGTGCAGTTTCGAACTCGGTCGTCGTCCCGTTGCGCCTGCGACGATCGCCGTCAGGATGTACTCCGCCCTGCACTTCATCAATACCCGTTTACACAAAATGAGAGGAGAAAAGGACATACGGGTTCTCGAGCTCCCCGCACTTCGCCGCGCCGTTGCGCTCAAAGTAGCTGATCATGGTAGTTGCGAGTTGGCCGTCCAATATCACCAAAATACACCGCTCTGGCCGCCCTTGCGCAACAACAACAGCCGATCGCCCGAGCCACCTGGAAGAGCTCCGCGCTCGGCTGGTGGATCGTGCAGAGGATCGAGAGGCCCTTGTCCGCGAGCCTACGCGCGCAGGAACGCCATGATCGCACCACCCGCGCGCTCTGCTGAACGTCCGTCCGAGGCCCGAGGTCGGCTCGTCGAGGAAGAGCAGCAGCTTTCGGCTTCGCCGCGCGAGCTCGACGCCGATGGTCGTGCGTTTGCGAGTTGCTCGACGCGCCAAAGAGCTCGACGATGGCGTCGGCGTAGGCTTCGAGGGCCGCACATCTTGAGGCACTGTTCGCGACGCTGCGGCGGGTTAGTAAAGTTGATGGGGGGGAGAGGGGGAGGAAAGCGTACTACGGCTTCCTTCTCGGCATCGGGGACGTCTTTGGGCTGGCGCATCTTGGCGGAGAGAGAGGAGTTGCCTCCCGGACGGTGGTGCTGGGGAGGTGAGTGTCCATCTGTTTGCAGTAACCGCTACAAGGCTCGTCAGCTTAAAGAGCACCATCATAATGAGCGAAACTCGACGCACGTCTGCGCCTGGAAATCCGGAGGCGGCGCATGCCCGTTGACAAAGCGGTCACCAGTCCACAACACCCGACGACGTGCGCTGCGCCGAGGACATTGAGCAGCGTCGTCTTGCCCGCGCCGGACTTCGTCTCACCATGAGCGCCGTGAGCTTGCCGGGGCGCGACGTACCCCGAGACGTCGTCGAGGAGTCTCCGCGTCTTGCCGGCCGCCGACGGGGACGACGTACTGGAGGTGGTGCCACGAGAACGTGTCGCTCATCTTCGGCGTGTCGTCGAGCGCCTGCGCCTTCGCCTTCTCATCGCTGCTCCCAGCCGCAGGCAGCTTCTCCTCGTCGTCCGCGTTGCGCTCCTTGACGGGGGCGTTTTTCGCGCCGCGCTTGAAGAGCGTGACGGACGAGTCCGCGGACGAGCCGCGTGTTGAGCTGCGAGAAGAGCATGTAGACAGCCGAGGAAGAAGAGGCCGAAGGCGACGACGATGCCGAAAGTTGCGCCACAGGTGCGAGAAGGAGTTAACCCGAACGAGAGCGCGACGTATGTGTTGCCGTCGACCGTCCATTGAGCCTGGGCCGGCCTTGGAGCCGCAATCGAGTGCCGTGCGGAGACCTGGTTGCTCGATCGAGATGTCTCTCGTAGCCGAGCCCTTGCGGGATGAGCGAGGAGCATTGGCCTTGGAGGCGTGTTGTGGAACTCCGTTGTCGCATTGTGAGGAGGCCCTCGAAGCCGTAGCGCCACCGGCTACCAGACATTGTCAGCTTCTACTTATATATGAAGGAAGTGGTTGGCTCACGTTAATACCAGAGTGAAATTCCAGCGGAGGGCACCAATCATCGACGGCTGGGGATCGTGTATCCGTGTAGAGACCTACCAAGCAGACAGAATCGCAATACCAGAGACGGTCTTCGTAGCGCTTGCGGGCGCAGGAGCCTTGAAGCCCGCCGCGAGCGCACGGAACCACGACCGCATAGTAATCGTCATAGTATAACAAGCACCATCAACAGGAAAATACTGCCCAAAGCGTGAGATATATATGCGCATACACCCAGTAAAAAAGAACGCACAAGAACTGGCCGGCGGTCTGCTGGAGCCCGACGACAAAGTAGATGACGTACGCAGAAGACGAGGAGCGTGACGAACGCGATGGGCATGTCGACGAGCGTGTACGCGAGCGCCTCGATGAAGGGGTAGTACATCGCCGCGCGCCGACTGGCGCAGCACGATCGGCCGCTGGCTGAACAGCGCGGGAATCTCCCCGCCTGCGCCGTCAGCGCTGCGAACAGGAGCGAGCTGCACGCGCATCGTTAGTGCCATGAGGAGAGGAGGGGAGGAGGGGGACGTACAAGAAGATGACACACCGCCGCGCGAGAAAAAAGCCGAGGTGGCGTCGGGGAGGCGCAGGAAGACCGTGCCGATGATGACGGCCTGGATGACGAACGACCTGCATCGCACGATCAGCAACGCGCCTGTCTCTCACATTGAGCACATACACAATCTGCACAATCTGAATCGCGATGCCGCCGCGCAAAATCTGCGCGCGGCGCGTGATGAGCGAGCGGGCCTGCATGGGGATCGAGGTGATGTACGCGCTCTTCGGGTGCGCGGTCTTTTGCGTGCTCGGCCTTGTGGCTGTCCTTGTACACGGACAGCCGGTGCTGGTTGCCCACGAACTCGCCCTTGTACGAGCGGATGTCGTCGCGGTTGTCCTGCGCGATGGCGCTGCCGTCGTAGTGCGCGGCGAACTCGGCGGCCGTGCGCGGGCGCGCGCGCCTCGAAGCCCGGCCGGAGGATGCGCCCCGTTCGGGTCCGTAACTGCATGCAGGCGTCAGCGGGGTCAAAGAGAGCAGAGGAAGCGCGGTGGCGCACCGGAGACGAGGAAATCGGCGGTCGTCTGGCGGTTGGCGGGCTCGTAGCCCATGTCGATAAGTACTGGCGCGCGCGGTCGGCGGGGCCAAAGTAGGCCATGCGGCCCTCGTTGATCACGCACACCTTGTCGAAGAGGTTGTTACAGGTTCTCGCCCGCCTGGTAGATGGACACGATCGTCGTCATCTTGCCCAGGTCCGTCGCGATGCGCAGCGCCTGCGATGTACGAACTCGAGCGCCGTCGACGCACTGCGGTCTGCATCAGCCAAGGGTCAAACACAACAGAGAAGAAGAGGCGGCGCACTCGAGACCACGCGTTGAGCTAAAGAGCGTAGCGGTCAGCGGGGTATTTGACCGAGGCGGGCAGAGGGCTTACTTGTCCCAGGAGTTGATGATGGACCGCGAGACGAGCGCCTCGCTGATGGACACGCGCTTCTTTTCTCGCCGCCGGACACGCCGCGGAATGGACGCGTCGCCGACGAGCGTGGTCGCGGACGTGGCGCAGGCCAAAGACGGGTCGTCGCGATCTCGACGGCCATCGCGACGTGCTGGTCGCGCGGACACGCCGGGCAGGCGCGTGCTCGGCGCGTGCGCGTTGCGCGCCGCGAACTCGAGCGTCTGGCCCACCGTCATCGTCGGGAAGTGCACGTCGTCCTCGGGCGAGTACTGCACGTCGCCGCGGTAGTATTTCTTGACCTCCTCGGGCGAGAACGAGTCGTAGTGCACCTCGCCCTCCACCGCGTAGTACTCGCTCCGCTGGTTCGCGAGGTTCCGCAGCAGCGTCGTGCACCCCGCGCCCGGGCGGCCCAGGACCACTACATATCACGCGTTCAGCGTCCACACGGCTGCAGGTCAAATGGCGGCACTCACGAAGCATCTCGCCTGGCCGCACGACGCCGTAGAACCCGCTGAGAATGTCCCGGAGCGCCGGGTGGCGGATGTTCTGGATCTCCTTGAGCATGTTCGCGGGGGGTTGAACACCGAGCCCAGCGTCGGCTGGTACGTCGCGTTCGCCCCGAGGCCGACCACGCGGAGGTTCTCAAAGCTCACTCCCAGCTCGCGCTTGTGCAAGCCTGCCTCGCTGCCCCTACACGAAAAACAAATTAGGTGAATACTCGGAAGGGGGAGTGACCGCACGCACTTCTGGAGCATATCCTGCAGCACCTTCTCGAGACTGAACTTGTCCCCGTCGACGGCCGTCTCGACCGAGCTCGACGCGACGCTCCGGTGGTGCTCCTGCTGCCCGGGGCCGCCTGGTCCTGCGACATGCGGGAGAGCGTGCGGCCGAGCTGGTGCACGCCCGCGGGGTCGAAGAAGCCGACGTCGACGTTTCGAGTGGCTGCCCTGGTGGTGCGGCGGGCGCGGGCTGTGTTTCTCGTGCTCTATGCTCTCCTCCGAGTGCCGTGCGGTGTGGTTGTGGTGCGCGGCGTGCGCGTACGCGGCGGCGGCGGCGGGCCCGTGCGGGAGCTCGGGGACGCGGTCGGCCTCCTCGCCTGCTGCGAGCTGTGCGGGGTCCATGGGGGCCCTGATTAACGGTGTAGAAAGTATAAAGTGAAAGGAAAGGGAGAGGGGGGGACCGGGCAAGTGGGGGCTGCGGGACGGCGGGAGGGGTATAATATACAGAGGGGCCAAGTCAGCCGCGTTTAGGCATGCGTGGGTTCGTTAACCGCCGGGGTGGCCAAGGGGTTACGTGGGTCGCGTCCGGCGACCATCAGCTTTTGCACATCCGCCCTGGCGAAGGGGGGGGAGGGAGGCCCGCTGCCCGGCGTTTTCTCGCCGAACGACGCCCCCTCACCCGGCGCCCCGCGCACCAGCACAAAAAACCACTGATAGACTCTGTGGGCAGGATTTGCGCTGCCCGCCACATCACACCATTGGGCAGTGCACGCCGTTCCGCCAATCGGAGGCAGTCGGCACGGCGAGGGATGCGTCCAAGCCGAGCCTCTGCCCCCGCTTTTGGGCGTGCCACTCCGGTCGATCATCTCAGGATGAGGCGCGCGTAAGTCAATGTCCCCTCATCAATGCGCGCGACGCCATATGACCTCCCTAGCGTATACTGCCCTCGACAGGCCGCCACACGCTGTGCGTCCCTCGAGCACGTCCTCTCCTGTGTGCAGTTCTGTTTTTCTCTTCTTTTTTTGGCGACACAAGAATGCACGGCTCAGATCGACGCTGCCGCCCGCACGCATGAGGTCATCACAACCTGTCAGCCCCAGCTCAGGCACGGCGGATTTGCCCGCCACAAACGTAAACCTCTTACGAAAAATCCGCATTGCAGCACTGCTGTATCCTATCGATCCCTTTCCTCCAACAACGCGCCACCAGTGCGGCGCACTGCGCAGCGTCGCCAGATTATCGCGCACCGTAGTACTTGGTCCGCGCCGCCGCGCCGTCCGCGTGCCCTTCATCGGCGCCGCCGCGCGCGCCTCCTCAAACGTCCGCACCACCTGCAAACGATCAATTAGCTTCCGCGCCCGCCATCACTCGCGGGTACAACGCACCTCGGCGAAGAAGGCCTCATCGATTGCTACCCGCGCGCCAAGCGCGGCCAGCGCCTTGCTGCTCACCCGCAGCGTCGCGCCGTGCGCCGCGGGCGTCGCTGCGCTCTCTCGGCGAATTCTTTTGTGTGGTTCAGCCCCCCGACGCGCGTCGGGATATCGATGGCGTGCGTCGGCCCGTCAGCGCGTTTTGTGTTTCTGGATGGGGGGAGGGAACTCACCGAAGCCGGGATGTAAGGATGGGGAGGGCTGTGTGCGTGTGTCAGGGCGTGTGCGTGTTTACGAGGCGCGAAAAGGGTCACCGTAGGTTATGTTTCCCTGTGTACAGGATAATGAGATACGCCATCTGGACGCGAAGAGAGGCACGCACAAAATCGGTAGACGCGCTACTGATGCCATACACATAATCAATCGAGCCATACTTGCTATTGTAAATGTGCGCAAACTCCTTGCCTGGTGCCCGTCAGCAACGCACCCATCACATTCGGAGAAACGCACGCACCGAGACCCTTGTTCTGCCGCAGCTCGTACAGCGGCGTGCCCTCGTACGAGAGCAGGGCCTCGCACCCGGTGGCGGTGGCCGCGGCCCTGGCAAAACGCTCAGCGGGATCCCAGCGCGCGCGCGCGCGAACACGTACTCGAGGCACGCCTGCACGCGCGGGACGAGCACGTCCACCTCCCCCCCCGCGTCGGCGCGCGCAGCAGCCAGCTAACACACGCATCAGCAACCCGCGCTCCATCACATTCACGACATCCACGCACTCCATCTGCGCATAGTCCGGGATGACTAGGTGCGTGCGTTGGCCACTATTAGCTAGTGTGGTGTGAAGGGAAGGGAAGAGGGGTGCGCACTGTTTGACGGCCCAGTCCTTGCCCTTGATCGTCCCGTGCACGCGGTGCGACGGCTTGATCTGCTGGCGCAGCAGCGACACGCTCGTGTACGCCGCGACGGCCGCGTCGGAGCGCGTTGCGGCCCTCCCACGGCGCGAGGCCCGCGTGGGCCCTTCCTCCCATAAGCATCTCTACCATCTCACTGTGAAGAAGCACTCACGTGTGCCCGTGGTACTCGACCGAGACGGGCGTGATGGCGAGGGCTGCTGGACAAACTCGCCGAGGAGGGCGGGCCTGGCGCCGGGTGACACCTGGACTCGCAGGTTGGCACGGCAGAAAAGGGCGGAGAGGCTCGCCGACGCACATCAGACAGACGTCCATATCCGCATACGCACCCTCATTCAGCAGCCGCACCTTCCCATACCCGCCCTCCTCGGCTTCGCTCCCCGTCAGCCTCACCCCAACTCGCAACAAGCCGACTCACCAGGCGTGCCGAGCAGCACCACCGCCCCCTCCACCTCCAACTCTTCCAACACCGCCAGCCGCCAGACCGAGCGCCACCGCGAGGCCAGCGATCGCAATCAAATTATGCCCGCACGCATGCCCGATCCCGGGGAGCGCGTCCATCTCGCTGTTCACGCCGACCGTGCGCCCGCCGCTGCCTTGCTTAAACACAGCGCGCCACGCGGTCGGGAGCAGGTGGTGCCTTTTGCACGGCCCACCCGGGCTGTTTTTTCCATAAATGCCGTGAGGACGTCGTGTGCGTGCGTGGCTGCTCCCCGTCAGCGATGTGGCGTGTGACTCTAGGCGACTCACTGTTCTTCGTATTTGAGCTCCGGGTGCGCTAGGGGCGAGCGCTCAGCGAGCGTGCGGGCTCAGTGGGGTAGAGGGGAGGGAGGGGGCGTACCGTGCAGATCGAGGCTGAGCTCCCGCAGCTCGCCGTCGAGCGCGTCGATCGTGCGGTCGACGATCGCGTAGACGTCGGGGCGGAAGAGGGGCGCGCCGGTGCCGCGGACGTGGTCTGTCTCGTCGCCGATGCGCCAGAAGGCGTCGGAGGTCGGTTGGAGGCTGTCGCCTTGGCACATTGCTTTTTGTGAGTGGTGGGTGGGTAGGGGGTGTGGTGGTCGTCGATGGGCTGCGTCGGCGTGAGAGCGTGCGCTTGCGTCTGGGTGGGCGGCGTTTGCTTGGTACGTCATGGGACTTTGACTTGATCTTATCAAAGAGTGGGAAAGTTTTTGTATGAGTGCATTGAATGGGATTAGTGAAGAGCTTTCGAGTGCGAATACTTTGCGTCGTCGCTTTGCATGGTCTGTGTGAGCACCAGCAGCACTTGACAGCGAAACTGTCCGCGCTCTACCTTTGGGAGACTACCAGCAGCCCACAGCGAGCAGAACACCACCGCCCACGAGTAGTGCACAGCGTGAATATTGTCCCAGAGACAACGATCTACGACACAGCTATCGCTTTGTAGATCGACACTAGCTCCCGCGTTCGGGGATATGCGAGGAGCTGGAGACGCGTCCATGTCAAAGTATATGTGGCCACAGCGTAACGCTCTCCGGCAAATATCTGTATTTGGAGAGCTATGACATGATCTGTCAATGAGGACATATTCTCATTACCTGCGGCTTGATTATAAGCGGTTAACAGGTTCTATGTTACCGGAGGAAGGAGATCATCACTCACGAGAGACACCAAGCCTATTACAGAAGATACGAGCAATACAGTCACACCAAGTCAAGCTTGGGAGAAAGGGATTTCCGTGGGTTTTGACATGCGAAATTGCAGCCTGCCATAGAACGGCGCGTTATGACGGAAACAAGTAGGAGCGCGTTTCACTCGGGAAACCCCGTCGTGCTCCGTTGTGCACTTCTATCATGCAGCCTGAATAGTCTTTCACATACGACCAGTACGTTTGTATACAACGCATGTCAACATTGAGAAAATTTGGAAATAGTGTGGGCACCTGCCAATGTCACCGTGAAGGCTGAGCCAATCAGAACGAAGCGTTCAGCCAGCAAGACGGGGAAACCTGGAAAATGACGACATGAAGAACGCACCAGGACAAAGCAGTCAGCCTTTCCCCAATGCCAGCCGAGCTGCTTCTAATGAGAGTTGCAGCGATTTGAAAGAGGTATGTGGCTTTCTTGAATGGATGGATGATTGCATTGGGTCGACTGTTCAAATGGCATCGAGGTTGGATTATTGCTACAGCAACGATGATCCAAAACTCTGTGGCCCCGTTCCATGAGACGTCCCAGGTTCCGATAGGACGCGGGTTACTGGGAGAGTGATTGGAATCTATTGAAGTCCACAGCATCTATCGTAGATAGATGACGAGCTTTCCATACCTGTTACACATGCGCACCACGCAGCACAGCACCGCTGCTAAAAGGACCTCGAGCCCTCTGTGCGCGCCGTTCTTCGTACCTTGCGCTGCACCTGCCACAATTGTTTTCGCTGCACACCGGACGTGGTTTCGCGAAAAACACTCGGGACAGTTCGCGAAGCGGTGACGTGAGGGTGGGCGCGCGGAGCGAAACAGGGCGCCAAGTTCCAGCCATCAAAATCCGTATCACGTGCGCGCTGAGGGCAGAGGAGCTTCGGTTGTTGCAGAGCGGCGTCCAGTCCACCCATCCCATCTCCACCATCTTCGTCTGCCACTTCAGACTCTTTGCACCATGTCGTCCCGCCGCTGCTGAGCAGCCAGTCTGTACGTCGAGCTCACGGGAGATGTGGCCGTCTTTTGCTCATGTGCTTTTCAACCAGCTCCCACCGCAAATGAGATTCGACATGTCACCTCCAATGTGAAAAAAAACCTCTCCAGCCCGACCAAGGAGCATAGATTGTCGCAGCGGACCTCTCAGTATCTCCGTACTGGCCGACTAGGCTCACGCTCGCCCGATCGATACCTTCATCTCCAACGTCTGTGTAAGTCCTTTTTTTCGCTGGTAGCACCCCTTTTCGTTACCAGGTCTGATCACGCTTCCGCGTAGGCATTCATCCTCATCTGCCATCTTCGAGCGCGATATCGAACCCATTACACCTTCCCCTCCTCATCACACCCACCAAGACCCCACCGCATCCCCGCGTGGAAAGTTGACTGAACAGCTCGACCAATCCGTCCCATCTGTGCTGGATAGTGCTGCAGAAATCCTCACCGCGGACGGAGACGCTGCGGAAGGCTTCGACACTTAATCGCTGTAGTAGCTCCGATACCCTTGGACAGCCTCCCTCCTCTGTCTCTCGGACCTAGGAGCGCGGTTCACCTCGCCATCTCCCAAATGAGTAGCCGCGAGCCCAAGCCCAAACGGTATGTCCATAATCGCAGGAGCGTTGCATTGGCAAATCTGCCTTCCCCTAGCCCAAGCTTCACCATTTCTCTCCCCACCACCCGCCACTCTCTCCTCCCGGCGGCGTCATCACCTCCGACACGAGCCCATTTAGTTTGTCTTTTTTTTTGCTGTTTTTTGTTTTTTTTTTTTTTTTTGGTTTTTTTTTTACGCTTGTCTTTGTTTGTTGTTGGTTTTGGCAAAACAGTTCACCTGTGCAGGCGCTCGCTCCCCCTACCATTTCAAACGCCCCACCTACGCCTACTTCTCCGTTTCACTCGGAGGACTCCTCGCCCACCACCGCGACACACCACGACGCACCCGCTGCACACCCTATCGAACCCGACGTCCCCGAGCTCCACAAGTCCCACCACCGACCGTGAGCGGCGGGCTCGCTTTCCCACGCGCCGCCCTCGCCGAAAAACCCCGCAAAGCGGACTCTCCTTCATCTCCTACACCGCACCTGCTCACCTCGCACCCGTCCCTCGACGCTGCCCCTCTCCAGCTTCACCCAGACAAACGAGCCGCCGCCCGCATCTCCCCAGCGTCATCGGCATCCCGCAAGGCCCAGGCCCAGGGCCTTGCCTCCGGCGCGGCGAGCATCCACGGCTCGCTCTCGCGCCGCGCCGCCTGGGTCACGTTGAGCGCGATCCGGCGGACGATCTCTCGTGAGCGACGTCGGGGCGAGTGGGAGCGCGAGGGCCCTCGGACGCGGTCTCGCGAGGAGCGCCTGGGAGACCCTCATGGTCAGCGATAACATTGGTGCCCTCAAGGGCTAACGACGATAATCACCCGCGCGGACGCCGCCTTGGTGTTGGCATGTACATCATTTCGGGATGTTGGATGTGGCTCGGAAGACGTCGTCATGAATTCACGATCGAGTATACTGCGCTCTCCCTCTGTTCCTTGCGATCAACCCCCCTTTCCTCTCCTGGGTCCACGCTTGCTTCTTATGTGTTTTAATATTCTCCGTTCACCGCTACAAGATAACTCCCTCCAGAATCTGGACTAACTAGTGCTTATTTGACGACACCCCCTATTATTACAGTACCCCGACGCTCGTCTCTAATTCCCCCACCCTTTTGCTGTCAATCGGTCCCTCTTGTCTCTGTTTTTACGAAAGTTCTAGTTTATATGTTCGTGCTCGTGCCGTACTATAGAACAAGGAAGTTCGTTCCAGGAAATCTATGTAAAGCTCTGTAAACGTGTCTAGTGTCTATCAAGACTTCTCTGCGATTATGCGTACTGACGCCCCGGTCGGATTTCATTCGTGCGTGTGTGTTGTCCGCTCAGTGTTGTGAGTGCGTATCCTGTTACACAAGTCGCTCTCTCGGGATGAACTCACGTCAGTACTGAAGGAGAAATTTACAGATTACATACATACAGATCGCTCAGTTTTCAAAACTGCGATTCTTTTTTCGCTGTTCACTTGTCACAACCAAGACTGCGAGGCGCACAACTCTCTTGGTCTCGTTTGCTACACTGTGCGTGTTGTACGCTGGTGTCCAGACCCTTGGACTCGACTCACGCTAACTTGTTATCTCATATGTAGATGGAGGTATAAAATCTGACATGCTTATTCTCCTGGCTTTGAAGCTTGACGCATCCCGATGAGCAATGGGAGTGTATATCGAACGTGACAGTGACGTCGACTAAGGCGTGAACTTGCGTCTCCGTTCAAGTTCTGCATTCGGCTGGCGGCATCTGTGGCAAAGCGTTGTTCGGACGAGTCGCATTGAAGGCCTGTCTCAGCCATTTATTCATCCGTCTGCTCGACGCGTCGAGGCATTTACACCGCGGCCGTCTCGTCAGCTTGAGCGGAAATACAGACATTCTTCGGGAGAACCACTGCCAATTGAACATCTCGCATTTTGTGTGTCGCACGTATGAGCGAGTCCTGCCACGAATGAACTCCATCGCACAAGTCGCCTATGAACACATCGCTACGCTCAGGGATCTCCTCGGAAGAGCTGGCGCGGGAGTGTCCCGCATGACAAGTTGACGTCTCAACGACACAGAACAGCTAGCGCGCTCCGTCGCGGGGTGTGAGAGCTCACTTGGACGTCGCTGGTCGTGAGTGGGTTTTCCCTCATAGACGTGACGCTCAATAGGGAAACGCCCCTGCCACACTTTTTCCGGGGACACGAAGTAGTAAATTCCAACGACATGCATTGCAAACTAGGATAGACAGATACGAAGTTCCGATAGAGACACGGAGACGATATAATTTACAGATACACTACGAGATACAGGATAATACATTTTTCTGAATGTGTAGCAATTTAAGTACAACGAAGGACGGCTGTGGAAGGGGACAGCCTTTCTTTCTAGACATGCGCTATGACGTCTGAGTTCAACGTTCAATCGCGAGGCTTGGAAGGACGGTGAGGAAGAGCCAATCGCCTGCGGAAGGGTGTCGTATCCGTCTCTTCAGTCCTCTGTTTCTTCGAAGGCCTTCCGCTCGGTCCAGCCGTGTCTTCGATGTTATCGTCAATCTCCGCGGGGCTTCTTGCCGGTGGCGACCGACGCATTCGACAAAGGCTTGGACGTACGATACGAAGTACTTCCCGCAAAAACGAGCGTAGGATTCTTGATTCAGCGCAATGGATTACGTCATTGCGCAGGAATCGCGGGGATAACACCGCACGAAATATTTGTACCTGAACTGGCGTGTAAACCCATTTGCCGGACGGTGAAAGGTATCGGTAACAGCCTTTCGTGCTCTGCGGCCTGATAAGCTACTCGGAGCAGTTGGAAATAATCGGTGGAGCTCGTGGAGAACGCCTCGGATCGGAATGACCGGGGATATGTCCTACACTTGGAATAACAGATTTCAACCCCCCTATGGTTGTCACAATGCGAAGTACGGGAAGCTTTGCCGTTAAAGAGGTCGACGGCCAAGTCGCGGTGATCCTTGGCACGGTATTTGGCGAGAACGGGCCCCCGCAGTGTCCCCCATGGCCAACAGCTTGGCGCACACTACGACGTATAGTGCAAGCCACAGAAGCGACTCCTGGTCATGCAGAGGATTGTTCCGGAACGGTATGGTCGGATTTTCGGCCTCGTCCGCTTCGTACCACTCGGGCTCGGAGGCCGGCAGGCGCCCAATCAGGTGGTTAAAATAGGAGGCGGGCTGAGACTGCAATATCCAGTCGCGTCGACCCTCCACGGCCATGAAGTAGGGATTTCCCTGCGACGCATTTAGTTAGTCAAGAGTCGGAAGATGGACCCAGGACAATGATAGCGTACGGTTCGAACACCACAAGCTGTCCAATCACTCTCGTGTTTGGCGTACTCCAAATCCGTCAGCTTTGGGCAACCATTGTAAATGAGAACGTTCCCAGAGCTTATATCTCTATGAACCCATCCAAGTTTTTCATGCAGATGCTCCAGGGCTATAGCGATGGTCAGAATCGTGAGTGGGGATATGACCAAGTAAATTTCGGCACTCACCGGAAGCGATCGACGCCAGGTACTCAAAAACCTTGGACGAAAGTACGATGTAACAGACAGAATAGGTTGAATTTAACGCTCCTTGAAAACGATTGCGATGATGGGTGCCCTTGTTGGACATATGAATTCGCCGCCACGTGGTGACTTCGGGGGTCGCCAGTAGGACCTGGAACTGCAATCAATCGATTGCTGCGCCTCGGGGTTTCAGGATTACGGGTAGATCATACCCCAATGGGCTGCTTGCTGCTGGTGGACTGTGGTCGGTGGTTTTCTGCCCGCCTGAACCTTGACCTGGTAACGACACGTGTATGAGCGGGCTGAGTTTCCCAGCTTTGGGTCGCTTGACGCCTGGACGCCAATCAAACCCAGGACGGTTCGTACGTAAGTGACGACGGTGAGGGGAAAAGATACTTCTCAAGCACACACCGTCGTCTACGTTCGCCACGGGATCCTGGCCTGTAGCATGTCCCGCCCTCCCCCCAATGGCTGCACGGGCGTCTGAGTGGCATCTCTTCCCTGTCCTCTTCCGGGACTTCCGTCGACGTCTCTGTCGGTCCCGGCCTCCGTTGCTGCCCTTCGCCGCAGCAACTCTTGCCGCCTCCTTCGCTGCAGCAACTCTTGCTGCTTCCTTCGCTGCAGCAAATCTTGCTGCTTCCCTCGCTGCACTTTCTTCTTGGACCACAACGGCGGTGCACAGCCCTGTTTGCCAAATTGTCGCAAGGATCAGCCTCCGCTGGGGGGGACCTAACGTCGTTCGGAGAGTCAACCACACGAGTCCCTTCAGACACGCATGTATCTCCTCCAATCTCCTCGCCGCGTGTCGTGTTCGTCGAGCTCCTTCACCTCCCACACACGTGTAGCTCGGCCCCCCGCAAAGCGTCTGCTGCGAAGTTCGAAATGACCCTTATCTGTGTTCTGAACGTCCCTGTTCGAGATGATGACGCCTTGGTCTGTTTTCGTCTCGCTCGGTGACTTGGATGTCGTATTGAAGTCCCGCACGGGTCGGAAAGACTTGGCTCTTCGCGAAGGGTGATCGAGGGTCCCATCCGAGTTGCTGCTTCAGTGGGCGTAGGACATCCTCAAGATGAAATCAACGAACGTCTCTTGGTGGTTCTGTCGTAGCATTACGTCAGTGGTGAATATACTTTCGCTCGAAACAAGTGTAAGGACGCACGGTTAACATGTCGAAGGCTTCCTCCGACATGAAGCACATCGGACCGACTGCAAAACCATAGTCGCATGGAGCTGTCTTCAATGGTGAATCCGATAAACAGACGATCGGCGAGGTCCTCTCTCATGATGTGGTTCATGGACCAAAGCACCTTCTTAGCGTCCTGAAATGTGACTCGTAAGTACGGTACGCTCATAGTTAAGCACGTCCATCAAGTGATTGAACGTAAACGTCAACAAAGTTACGATTCGGTGTTCCTTTTCTTGGAATCTCCGGGTGTGGCGACGTCAAGCCACCTCGGCTGACCAGCTCTCGGTGATCGTTTGTCATTTGGCGTGAGCTATCGGCGAAGATCCGATCGCAATCTGGTCTTGAGGTGTTGTTACGGGTTCGAAGATTTCCAAACAACCATGTGAGGAGTTTCATTTGAATACAGAATCCATCAACGATACGTGTTCGACTTTCTGAGAGGCGGCCCCGCACGCGACTATGTCCTCAGCGAGGTACTGAAATTTACGAGTAAGATCGGTTATCTTCCTTGGGCGCCAGATTTGGAACGGCTGGCGGCCAACTGTCATCCATCTTTCGAGCCGTTGACTTCCGCGTGATTTTTCCTTGCTCCCAGGAGCCTTTTTTCAAGATAAACACGACAAGTTTCAAAGAAGCCTTGTCGGGATAGAGAGGAAGGAGGAAGAATATGTTCCTCGAAGAAGGACATCTTGACTTCACCCACAATCGACTCTTGGTAGCGATTTCTTCGAGTGTACACACACGGCGTGACGATGTCTTCACCTGCTAATGTTCTGAGGACAGTAGTGGAATCGCATGGAGGAGAACGTTGTTGTGACGTTGGAATTGCTTGGGCTATTGATTGGAGAAGAAATGAATGGTTTGGTTTGAAACATCGCACAGAACATAGAAAGACATGTACAGGGTAACAAGAACGTTCGATTACTCGTATCAGATCGAGAGGGTGTTGGTTAACCCGCTCCGTAGCCAGTCACGGTTCCTTTTTATAGTGGTACGGGAGATCTGGAATTGGACCGAATGTTTTTACCCCCCGTAACTTCCTCATGAAGGCAACGTGGTCCTCATGCGTTGGTCCGTAGGACACAAATGTAACACAAGCATATGGGAAAGATGTATGATGTTCGAAATACCACTGCCAAACTGGAGAAATTCAAAAGTATGTCTATGTTCCAAACTCCGACGAAACTACATGCTAAAGCCGGCAGCCCGTGAGTATTGCGACACTTGTGGGCTTTCAAGATATCCGGGCACCCTAAATTTGGATAACAAGGTCAGCCTTGCACTACACGGTCGCAGTTGTCTGTTACAGAGCAGAGTGAAAAAATGGAAAAACGAGGACCACTAGGATACTATGTCCAGTACTATGTAATCACTCATCAGGCTGAGGCTACGTCCTTACTCAGCAAAGACTATGTATCGGGAGGTTGGGTCGAGCCTGACAATGTTCTGTGAGGATCTAACCTTCGTATCGATCTAACCCTTTCAAGTTTTCATTATCTACGTGTGTCGTCCAGCTGAGCGTGTTTTTCGGGGTATTTCGGCCACTGTCAGAGATTTTCTATTTCTAACGTCGTTCTAGCCCTTACCGCCCCCTGGGGCCGTGTATTGCTCTGGCTCGGAGCCTTTGATTTACTGACAGACTGCAAACCAAGTTCCTGTTCTCCATGAATTCCGTACTGAGTCATTAGTGTCGCTGGCGGCCACCAATTGGTTTCAGCCCTAGGGGTCCTATTGATCAAATTTGTCCCGGGCGAATCGCGACGATATTCCTATTAGTCCACCGCTACGTACTGTGGCTGCAGTGCTTGACAGTTATACAAAATCCTCTTCCCCCCTGGCTTTTTCACCAGCGTGATCGTGTGAGTTCCCGCCTCCTCTCGCGACGACAAGTCATGCACTAGAGATCTAACACTTTGACTAGTACTTCGAATTGTCATGAAAGCCTCCTCTATTGTCCGATAGCACCCGATGGTTCGTTCGAGGTCCAACGTTTAGCCACGTCTATGAGTACGATTTTATCACCTACCTTGCCTTGGGACACAAGTAGGGACAACGTTAGTATGTCGTTACGCGCGTTTGCGCTTTTCAGAATACAAATATATCTAGCGTAGTCTATCTTACACCTATTTACGGGACGTCGTTACGTGTAGGTCACAAAGTACTTGGAGAGAAATATACTATGAACTATTAAGAAGGTTTTAATATCTGAAGCCACTGCAATTGATGAACAATGGTTTATGTTTGGAAGTATCTTGCGGTTTGGTGAAGTGTGAAGGCGGCCGCTGGTCTCGGCGTGTACTCGTGATACTAGTTGCTAACGTTTGCGGCGTCCCTGTACGCTTTCGACGTTGGCTCGTATTCGCTCACCGTAGATATAAAACAGAACGAGAGCGGATACCCTACTCTAGGACAAGGACGGCAGCAAGGATCGTATCGCCCTTGTCACTTCTAGCTAAGGCTGCAAATATGTACGGCGCGAATTGCCGGGAAAAGCCAAAACCCGTGAGGGAGCGAAAGCACGATACCGCTGCCAAGACTGTGCGCGGCGACGGAGCAATTTGTGCGAAAACTGGAAAGTATTAACGAACGAGATTTTCAGGCATACCTGAAGCTGCATGTCTGGGAAAGGCTTTATAACGTACTATGCATGGAGTCCCCTAGAAAGTGATGTCGCGCCCTGGACCCCAACCACGCGCGAGAGCCTAACGTGTGGGTTGCTTGAACGATTCGTTCTCAGTTAACACACATCGACTTGCTATGCTTTCCTCTTCAATGCGCGCGCTCCTGAGCGCACCAGCCAGTGATGAGACGGCCTATGGGGAGCAGGAGCGTTCCCAGACATGATTTGCCACCGCAACTTGTAGAGCCGTCAATTGTTGAAGCTCAAAACGACCGGTCAAGACCTACGTAGACGGAATTCATTTTCCCCAACCTCGTTATTCTTTCCCTTTTGATATTTGTGGGTCTTGTCCAGCAGTCGTGAGTTTACTTGGGCAGCGTGATCGACAGCCCGATACCCTACAAACTGAGGAAATTGACGTCTTGAGAGTCAGGAAATAGTAGTAGATGCATTAGATCACTCACAAGTGTGATGTAAGCCAGCAATTCCGGAGCTTTCGTGATACCAGTTGGCGGGGATATAGACCGCATCTCGTCGATACAAGCAGAGATGTATTCCGGATAGAGATTGATAGTGCACAGTAGGGTCCTGGTATGCAACGTACGTAAGCGAGACAAAAACGAAAGGTATAGTCGATGCTAGGGAAGGACGAGTTATTTCGATGCGGAGCTCTAGAATATTAGGAGTAGAATACATAAACGACCGACGAGAAGCGGGGCCCCGGCTCGCCAACCTACGCGAAACAGACACGACAAAAAGGGTGGCAAAATAAAAAGTGTCCTGATGGAGAAGTCGTGCCAGAGTGTCCCAAGGCTCGGGGAAGGCGTGAATGACGGGCGGACGGTCTACTGAAACGCGGGATGGTCCTGGGCGCTGCACAAACAGAAACCACGGAGGCAAAGGTGGACGGAGTGACTGGAACCAGAAGAAAAGGGAAGACGTAAGGGTGGGTAACGGTGTTGAAGTAGATGGGGCGGGTTGCGTGACTAGATGTGGTGACAACCATGTCCGTTGGTGCGAGCGATAAATGGATGATACCAGACATTAGAAATAAGAAGAAGCACCACGTCCCTGCGGACACGGACGGCTAGCATCCATCGTGCTGTAAAAGCGTGTATTAGTCGTGTCAACGTTCGACATGCGGCTGAGAAGCGAGAATACACACCAGAGAGTTTTTAGGGCCATGGATAACCAGCACCCGTACCTATTTCCTGGTTTCGACTCCGACCAGAAAGTCAAGTTTGGGTCTACAAAAGAATGGAGCATCGCATACATCGGCGGCTGAGAGCTTAGCAACTTACTGGGTGTAAGCCTCCATGTGATTATTGATGTAGTCGGTCGTGGGGTATCGTGGTGGACTACAGCCAACGTTGGTCTGGTCTTTTCCTCTGATACACGCGGGACGTAGTCCACCTGCATGACGCCGGGGAACTCCATGGTGGTGAGGTCTATTTTCTGCCAGTTATCTAAAGGGAGAGAGTGGTTAGTGATAGCCAGGCGTTGCGATGTCAGATTCATGGTTTCCACGTACTTTGACATGCCCAGGTTCAGAACGATATGACTATAGAAAGAACATGTCAACATCCATACGATCATCCAATAGCACGCAATAACTGGCGGTCCACTCACCATATGGCTCCTCTTCTGGAATCCGGCTGGCGTTGCCCTACCCATTGACCCGCCGGTTACCCTGATCTGGCGCCTACAGCGCCTCGCTCCTATGCGGTACGAGGGCTGTCCAGCAGATTCCCAGGTGATGAAGCCATCTGTGGGAGTTGTCGGGATCGAGACCGAGTACTACAAACAACCGTACTCCCGAAACTAAGGTCGGATGTTAGTAGGGGGATGTATGCAGTTAGAGAAGCGGACCAAACACAGAGCGTACTGTGACACACCTTTTGGGGGGGGGGGGACCAGAGCCTTGGAAACATATTATCAGGTAGGTTCGTTCAGGCACGGACAATGGCCTGTTTGACGTGCAAGGGACAATCAGCTGTATGCTCTCCTCTGTGGATCTATAATATCACTCACCACTGTCAGAACCCCCTTGAGGGATTACACAAGTTATCAATCTGTGTAAACCTAGAGTCTCACCGTAAATGAATCTTACCGGCTAACAGTTCGGCCGCCACGTAGACTCCGGGCGAACAGAAGGTCCCACGCGTCCGAGGGTATCGTTCAGTTTACAGATAGTCGTGGTGAAAGGCGGCAATTGGGCGGACTGCGAGAACGAACCTGGCCTGGTTCCGGTCAGTCGTCTTGTTCTTCGTCGACTTAGAGAAGATCGATCTCGAGTGGCACCACGGCCTGTGATTGACCGTAGGTGGCCACGGGTGGTCTTCTTCCAGGGCATGTGACAAAGCTATATAGATGATGGGAAATGGGTTCGGTACCAGCGGTGCTAATCGAGGTCATCACCGGGTTACGTACGAGAGGCCGCTGGACGGGGCAGCCACGACAGTTCGTTGTTTGTACTTGGGCCCGTGAAGACAATCGCGAGTGAAGCGGCCGGCGTCGGGGGACCGCACAGTCCCATGACGATTAGGTTTGATTAGTGCATAATGCCGACAATCGCACTCAACTGTAGCTGCGGAGCATAAGGTGTGACGCTGAGAGAGGCGCATACATCAGGAGGAATTACGAGTATGGTTTCTATGGCATGCTACCGTCTAGAACGTCGCGCCATAGCGCTTAGGCAGAAACCCAAGTTGCCATCGTCCACGCACCAGGCCACTAGTAATGTGCGAATGTGATAAGCTAATCTTCCTGCAAAAGTAAAGGGGTTAGGCCTTATACTCAGCGTAGCCCCTGCGGTAATCCGAATTTGGTCCCGGAGAGTGATGCTGACCGTCGATTGTAGCCACTGACTGAAAGCTTCAAACTTAGTTAACAGCTTTCACATGGTATGCCGGGCGTCCTTGTACTGGAGCCCTATGGAATCCGTGATTTTAAGCGAGGATGTCGTCGACCGATGTCTATCGTGATGACCAGGGGGCCCGTCCCTTGGTTGTAACTTGGGCTGGATCGTACCACTCCAAGTCCGCCGTTGATCCATACACATAGGTCTACTGCCTCCCAGAAGGGTCGTCTCCAGGGTAGAACGTCAAGATCCATCGACTTCGAACTCCTCCGAGAAGACCAAGCCTCATACTCCATGACCATCCAAGCCTGTTCGTGTCTTGGCACGCTGTGCGTCGGACGTATGCGATATCCCACTAAGCAGGAAGGGCATAGCCCAAATCTGGATTGTTCCGTCAGTCACGGGGCACGCCGATGTACGAGGAGCGGATAAAACTGGTGGACTCCAGATAGCGCGGCACCTGCCCGGTGGAATTTACCTCACATTCCGTCAAGGCAGCAGGGTTCCGCGGCGATGTTGTCGGAGAAGTTGAGACGGGATATGCAGACAAACGGAGGTGTTAGAAAGCGTGGCGGATGAGTGATCACTGAGCACGCCCACGTTGCGGATGCCCCGTATTTGAGCAGACAAGACATACTTCACTTTCTCGTAGACGGCTCGCCGGTTCTCCATGAAGGAGATCCTCCTCGTCTCCTTCGTTCTTTATCAGGCTCCTACGTAGCGTTTCGGGCGCGGTCGTTACGCGTACAGGCACGAAAACCTCCTCGTGAAATCATCCCTGACGGATATTTTGTAGGCGGAAGGTAGGAGTGGGGAAAATATGGAGTTCGCGCCCGAGGAACGAAGCTGCCGAGTCTCACGATTTGCGATAACCTTGGTAAGGTAGCAAAGAGTCATTCTGGTCACGCAGCTAGTCGTAAAGAGTGAGAGGACCATGGAGCCCGCGCTAAGGCCAGATTGAGCGTTAGCAAAAGTCGAGCAGCGTGTGCGGCCCTCCCTTCGTGACGCTATGCGGCTGGTTGAGTTAGGAGTGCTCACTCGACTGAGGCCTGGGCTAGAGAGCGGACTGGCGTGGGTGGCATGAGGGTTGAGCGGTGATGGAGACGATGCAGTTGCTGGACGTTCCCGAAAAGGATGCGGACGGGCGGGCGAGAGGAGGGCGAACTGTCGGGCGGGAGGAGAGGAGCCTCGAGATTTGATTAGTCGTGTGGGTGTCCGCGGGCGGGTTCGCTGCCGTGCATATGTTCGTCGGGGTGCTGGACCCGCTGCGGGACGTGCTCCCCGCTCGTACAGCTAGAGTGAGATGGCCATTGTACCGACATTTTGTCGCCGAAACGCCTGAGCGACAGAGCGCAGGAAAGGAAAAGAGCGTGGTTGCAAGACAGACGGGGCTTATCGAGCCCGAAGTCACGGGCCGTGACAGTGGCACACCGTTGCCCGTGACGAGCAAGTGATCCCGTGACGCGCGGGACACACTGATCCAAGAGCCGAAGGAGTTTGGACGATCGCGCCAACTAAACAGCGCGTCGCACACAGCCGCACGGATATTCGACACGACCAGGTATGGCTTTCGCAATTAGCGTTTCGACGAGCCCCTATGCAGCTGACAAGCAGATATCTCCAGCTAACAACGGAAGTATACAATCCTAATGCACATAATCTCAGTCTTTGAGATGCGGCCCATTGCGTAAATACGACCCGTTAATTGTGGTAAAAGTTCTAGAACAAGAACCTCCCGGTAGAGGGCGTACTTGCAAGCGGCGAAAACTGAGTTTTTTCCAAATGCGTCCAAACGTCGGGCTCCGACTTGAAAACTTCCTCACGGTGTGTAAAAATCTTCGCTGACGCTCACCGAAGTTCTTATGCGAGCGCTGAGTTATGGGCAGCGTTGACCCTTCGAGTTCTGCATGTGCTCGAGGCCATTTAATATTCTCATTTGATGTCCTATATCTTATAGCGGAGCTTTATGCCGCACAACCCCATGCCCACAGATACGCGCCTCTCTCCCACACCCGGACTGTCACGGCGTGCGGCTACATTTGTGACCATGTACGCTGGGAATCATGCCAAGCGCGACTCGGCAACGCCGTCGGCGATAGACGGTCACCACTGCACTGCCTACGTCGTGCTCGACACAGCATGGGAGCCACGCATACCCCGCCAAAAAGGGCAAGTCTCGAGAATCCGGATCTTAAGCGGGACATGAGACAGACTGAGACCTCACACCTCCTGTATGCGCAGGTTCACTTGGGTAGTAAGTAATACACCCTAAACCACATGTATATTCTACATACATATGGCACACCCACTCATCGTGACAGTGAGAAAGCAGGAATCCTGGGAACATACTCGCGCTGCGCAACCGCACTCAGTCTACTCGTCGCATCATGAACGTACTCGCTCGCACAGGCGTTTGCACGTCGTACACGACCTACCTCTTCCTCATCATCCTCATCATCCCTCTTCATCGCTCGATGTCTGTCAAGAAGAACCAATGGGGACCAATTTACGTGCGCAGATAGCCCCAGCTTCGTTCTTACAAGCGCAAAGGTTCAAGTCATTCGAGCACTTCGGGATATCCTTCACCTCTCTTTCAAACTCTGCCTCCTGCTGCTGTAGCGCCTTCTTCCTCCGGTACTCCGAGCCCTCTGGCGACTTTTCACATCGCGCGGTCCGTCAAGGCTTCCAAGTGCAAACTCGGACTTTCCCCACCGGCAGCAAAGAATGAGTTGATGTCCTCGACATCCTCGGAGCAAGCGCAGTCGGTCCACGGCGCTTTCTTGGGGCTCCTTCTTGGCCTCTTGACATGCTTGTTTAATGCGACTGTAATGGCGTTGACCGTCGGGATGCATGCAGCGCTCGAGGGGTTCGCGGAGCAGAATCTCGTACATAATTAAACCCAACGACTGTTGCGTATCCGCGATATAACGAGAGGGCTCATCTTCGTGTGGGCGTGGAGCTCCCATGGGAATGTAGTGCAGCGAGTCGTTCCAGCCCCGCCGCGACCCACACCACCCTCCCGGGGTATCACCGTCGTCCTCTGCGGAGAACACTGAGGTCCTCGAGGAGAGAGATTGACGCATAGCGCAGGAAGTCTGCTTCGCCTTGTGGGAGCGGTGTGAACGGAGCACACGTACGCAGGCTCAAGCTACCGACCTTCGAGCCGCTCCTTCATCCGCGGCGCCAGCCAGCCGTCGATGCAGCTCTCGCATGTGCACGTGCTGCGTACTAGAATCTCCTCCTTGCTGGTGTTCGGCATTTCTGATGTCGTGGCGTGTGGACCACGTTGGTGTACAGGTCCAGGTCGCAGACCGAGCGTGGGCTGTGAGGGCCCGGTCACGTTTCTCACTCCGGTGTAGTGTCTGCCGCGGGGGCAGAGTGGCCACATAGACTGATCGTCACGAAGGCTATTTCCAGACGCCCCGAACGAATATCCTGGCACGTCTTCATTGAGACACGACGTCAGATTATTAGACTTCGCGTCGAGGGAACTTTGTGTCTGAAGCGGAGTACGTGTCGTCATTGATAAAGTACAAGTACAGGAGGGAAACGAACCGCGAACATTGGAATGCACCTCGTGTCAAGCCTGGGTGCAGTAATCACCATCCCATCTGTGAGTTACGTCCAGCCGAAGACCAACTTCGTCCCATTGCGCTTCCGGGACACCGGGTTTTTCCCACCCCCACAGCTAATCATGCACGTTCTCTTGTGCAGCGACGTCAACAGGGCTACCTCTTCATCCCCAGTCAACTGGGGGGAAGTTCTGCCCCAGCGGAAAACCTTTCAGCTGATGGATGCGACAGGTAAAAGCCATGACGAAACTCACAAAATAGGTTCGCCCTTTTGCCTTTCCGAGTTTGTGCACCTTTCGGCACGGCGGAAGTGCCTCAGAGCCACGTGCCACGCAAGGCTGATCTGGGGCAGGAGAAACCCCAGTGTTTCCGTGCAAGCTCAACGATGGTAGGGTCTGAAGCACAATTCCAGAATAACCAGTCGGGGAGTACGCCGTCAGGACGATGCCGTGCTGTTTGCAGAACTCCAGAAGCTCTGGCTGTGCTTGGGGGTGCGGGTGCATCCTCAACTTGATTAACGGCTGGATAATCTTCGCAGTTTCTATAAACAGAATTTTCAGGGCTTTTTCAGGGGGTCACGTTAGATAACATCGCTCCAGCAGGACAAACAAAGGAATAACCTACTTTTTCACACTGAAATTGCTGACGCCAATGGTCTTAATCTTTCCGGCTTCATACAGCTTCTCCATATCGGCCCATGTCTCGTTGAACGTAGGCTTGTCGACGACAATATACTCGCCCTGGTCTGGCTCTCCATTCGGCCCCGGGATAACGAGGGTTCGGCTTATCATCGATGTTGGCGAAAGCTTGTGGCCAGTGCATGAGGTACTGGGTACTGTCAGCACGGAGCCTCTCGAGCCAGCTAGGAGAACGAGCTCACAAGGTCGTAATACTCCAATCCCGCATTACCACACGACTCCGCATACGACTCAGCTACCTTGGCGTGGTGATGCAGCCTCCTGCAACCACGCCGATATCAGCATCCTGCCGATTTTTCAGACGCTGAGCGAGCGCACCCACGGAAGTTTGGTCGTAACCCAGATCTGCTCGCGCGGATATCCGAAAGCCTTTACAGTCCTCCCGACGACACCCTTCTGTTCCGTAGTCGTTGCTCGCGGTGGTGTCGAGGTGACGATAGCCGTGTTGTAGAGCCGAGAGCGAGCCACGGAAATGCGCTCTCGCGCTCTTCAGGCGTATTTTTTACCGACCAACAATCCCAAGCCTAGGCGAAACTTTAACTCTCATAAACGACAGGGTCGCACATTAGCCAATCACCAATTGCAGGCATTTTTAGAACCATTATTCAACGTCACGTTTTTTTCAACGCTTGCTCTGAGGCAGACATGTTTGCTTGTCGTAAGTAGGTAGCTGTCGACGTGAGAGGCGTCGAGAAGCTATCGCAAAGCCCGCCCGGCATTGCGTCATTTATGAATACTTGGAGCTTGAGGCCAATCCTGGCTAAAACATGCAGCAGCGTACAGTGTGTGCGGGTTAGTAGAAAGTCCCGCCCCCTTGGGACTCCATAGAGCGCATGTCCAACTCCCAGAGGCACGGTCCGCTGCGGCGCGCCCCGCCATTGCAATCCAGCGTCCGCGTGATGGGTACATGAGTCAATGTCTTTAGGCTTTGTTCACTGCATGGTTGGGGAGGCCAGCATCACGACAATGTCGTGAGGCTTGGGAATTGATGTGAGCAGGTTGTGAGAGTATCCTCCGCAGCCAACCTACTACGGCTAGTATTAGTCAGCTTTACGTTCCCCCCGAATGCTGAGAACGGGGAACTGGCGGATTACTAACACATGAGAGCTGTACACTTTGAGGCTTCTGAGGCAAGCTAGAGACAAAGCCTTTGGTACACGACGCGGTATGCGGGTAATCGGGTAGAGCGACGCTGTCATTGTATATATCTCAACCGAGTGCACTTCCCACCTAAGTATGGACCGCTCAAAGGCCGCACGCTAGCTACACTGTGCGGTATGCATTGCTTGACGGGGGCCCGACGGGGTATTAGAGTACACCTAAAACATACTCCAAAGGCTACAGTGCCTAAATCGAGTGTTGAATCCATCTGGCTCTAACACGTGAAGCTATTACCAGATTTAGGGTGACACATGCCAAATAGAGAATCCGTACACCAAAAGCGTTGTCAAACGTTCACAACAACGATACAAAAGTTCTTTGACAGCTTGATACATTCTGCTTACGTTCTTCCGAACATCGGTCCAATGGAACTTAAGACCGATTTTGTGCCACTAGCACTGGGCCAGCTGAACTTGAACGACACCAAGAGCTGATACTATCCGTCTGCGTTAGCAATGCGCGCATAGCTCGTGAATATGACTCTTAAAGATTCTCAAAGGAGTTTTGGGGCTCAGAACAAGACTGAGGGTCGGCTAGATGATTGTCAATGTGTCGTCAGCTTATCGTAGACTGAAAGGTAAGGTCATGACGCTCTGTCAAAATTTCACGAAGATGGTTACCAGCCTTATAAATTAGACGAAGACTCCGAACAATTGTATACCCTGCCCGACCCCGAGTCTCTAGTGGATGCTACACCCGTGAAGACAATTGAAGCAGCCTGTAGTTTCCTCCGCCGGTGGTTGAAAGACCAGCAAACTCGAGAAGCGTCCCCCCACGCTCCATTCAGGCCTAAAAGGGAATGTTGGTCCGTCAAATGCAATGATTGAAGCTATTGACACAATATGGGGACTCTTGCGGGCGCCAACGTCTACACTGCCGTAGTTCCAGTATACATCCTGACCTCAAACAACTTAGACTTTCTGGTTCTCCGTGGTGAGAGTCGCGTCCTCTAACACTCAATGAAAACGGCGAGTTACGGTAAGGGGTGCTCGCTTCCGGTCTCGCTGGCGGCGCGGAGCGTCAGATAGCGTCCTCGTTGGCCGCGATCGTACTACCACTCACAAATACGGAAAAGACACGGCAATGCGGCCGCTCAAACTTCGGCGTTGGTGTTGTCGTCCGCTCTGAAAATGCGTCCGTCAAGGCAGGGGACCACATCTATGGAATTTTCCGTACGCTCCATCATCATTCGGGGATGATAGTAGGCTAACGATTGTGTCAACACGTAGCCTTCCAGAAGTACTTCGTCCTGCCTGCTCTGGACGGATTCAGTGTACTCGCAAACAAGGAGAACCTGCCTTGGTCCACCTACGTTGGTGCGGCTGGTATGCCCGGTAAGCCCACGCTCCGTCACACTTTCTCGAGCTCAGCTCATAACGTCCATTAGGCCAAACTGCGTTCTTCGGCTGGAAGGAATACTCCGAGTCCAAGAAGGGCGATGTTGTGTTCGTCACCGCCGGTGCTGGTACGTCAATCAGCATATAGC
The DNA here is from genome assembly GCA_035772785.1 of Phlebiopsis flavidoalba. Classification (NCBI taxonomy): domain Eukaryota; kingdom Fungi; phylum Basidiomycota; class Agaricomycetes; order Polyporales; family Phanerochaetaceae; genus Phlebiopsis; species Phlebiopsis flavidoalba. The sequence goes on from JAOCPU010000079.1 coordinate 46,605, forward strand.
GACATTCGCGTCGATTCTGACACTCGCCATACAGGCCCGGTCGGCTCTTTGGTCATCCAAATTGCAAAGGCTGAAGGTCTGAAGGTTATCGCGTCTGCCGGATCAGAGGAGAAATGCGAGTTCATCAAGAGCCTCGGTGCTGACGTAGTGTTCAACTACAAGAACACCAAGACTGCCGACGTTCTGGAGAAGGAAGGCCCTATCGACATGTACGTCCAAACTGGGTTGTCCATTTGATTGGGGATCTCACAGCAGTCTACAGCTACTGGGATAATGTCGGTGGTGAATCCCTCGACGCTGCCCTGAAATACGCCAACCAGAAGGCGCGCTTCATTGTAAGTATCGTTTCTATAACCCAGACCCGTTTACTCACAGCTACACGCGTAGGAGTGTGGCATGATCTCTGGCTACAACGACAAGGCACCGCCGGTGACGAACCTCATGTCTATCATCGCCAAGGAGATTAAGATTGTCGGCTTCCTCGTGTTCTCTCTCTTCCCCAAGTACGGCCAGTGGTTCTACAGCGATATCCCTGCGCGTCTCGCGAAGGGGGCGAGTTCAAGTTCCTTGAGGACCAGAAGAAGGGCCTCGAGTATGCCGGTCATGCCATCGAGGACGTGCAGCGTGGAAGGAACCACGGCAAGAGTGTCGTTGTCGTATCTGAGGATTGAAGAATCTCCCGAAATATAGATCTTGAATAATTTTGTAACACTATAGACACCGCGATACGATTAATTATAGCATATGAACTCACTTTACTCCATCAATGTCGCTATGGCGCGGTGTCATGAAAGCATATTAATGACCAGCGTCGGCGCGCCCCCGCGTAGCTTATGGTGGACATTTTGGGCGCGCTCACGTGCACCCATGTGGGATTCAAACTCCACTGATCAGCCATCTGGGCACGCACCCCGCGCCGAGGTCCCAAAGCATAAAGTTGTGCCGGGGCGCGCGGGGACGTCGCCAGACGCCGTAACAGTGTCGCCACACGAAGCGGAGCACGATGCGCGCGACGAACTCGAAGCCCGCACGCCGGCGCGCGCTCTCATGGTGAAGCGCAAGTCGACTTGTCACTGCGCTGTGGGAATGTGGCGGGGTAATGTCGAAGGCCTATGATGCGCATTTGTGGCGTCGGAGTAGCCGAGGGCCCGCGAGGTGCTCTGCAAACGCGTCGATGCCCGCAACGTCGAGGTACGCTGCGTATATGCGCTCTTTCGCGTAGTTAGGTCGGGGTTTTGTTTTCGGTGGGGGTGTGTGCGGCGAGTCGGGCGCAGTGGTGGGCCAGTTGAGCGAGGCGGAGGGGTCGGCGATGCTGCGAGCCAGCAAGACAGACCACTCACCAAAACGTACCAGAATAGCCAACGAGTACAAAGGGTGCGACAGCAAGGGGCCACAGCCTGCGGCCATGCCTATAAGGAATTAGCCTGTACAAAGATGACACGACATCAGCAGACAACGACGAGAGGCGGAAGGGACGCACCGTATGACCATTGCGGTGAGTCGCGGTCAGTGATGTAGCCACCAGACGAGGCTGACGCACATCTAGATATACGTATGGCCGAAGGCCGCCGTGCGTTGTGCAGCCGCTGTGAGATGAGTTAGTGCAGCCCGACGATGCGAGACGGCCGCAGCCACTCACGAACACTTGATGCGGACAGGCGCGGCGCACCGAGGATGCATGGCGCATATCTGCGTTGTATAATCTCTTAATACAGGTGAGTAAAATATCCACATTCATTTAACTGTGGTACTTAATTCTTTGTTTGTTCAGTCTAATAACTTGTGTTGACAAGGACGGCTATCGAGTCCAACCGGACCTGCCGTATAGACTCACCCATCGGCAGCGAGACCGTGACAACGGACGGCGACACAGCCGACAGATGTCGAATGCAAAAATGGCGGCGATGCACAAAATGAACAGCGAGGCATGCCGTGCCGTGTGCAAGGCGGCGATGGCGTCACGAGCGACATCCGGAAGTCGTGAGACCGACGCTGACCGACGCGGTGGCCCACGGCGAATAGGCACGGGCGAGATGTACAATGTGTCGCGCCATGCGCAAGGAGGGCGAGAGCTGTGCACTCGACGAGCCCAGCACATAAAAATGCACTGGTGGTTTTATCCAGTCAGTATTAGTATTTAATCTCTGCTTCTCCTGGCTGTCCTATACATGTGTGCTATGACTACTACTACAGATAAGACTTTGTAAATAGATTCGCAGATGGAATGAAATCTTTTTTATGGCGCGTGCATTCCGCGCGCGAGATGTTTATTTTAATCAGAGTCTCGTTATGTCTGCGACATGCGAGAGACACTTGGGCGGACGCGCTTGTTGAGCGGGGCGGCGAGACGGCGAGACGGCGTGTGTCGTCAGCGAGTGCACTTGTCGAGTAAGGCCACGAACAATAGACCGCGAGACCGTCAGACCGCGAGACCGCGACAAGGCCCACGCATTCAGAGCGTCGACGAGACAGACGGGACTGCCGAAGCGGCGGTGATACATGAAATCCGCTAGGTCACACACGGCGAGACCTGTCGGAAGGATGCTACTTACGAGAGGTGCGCGTGCGGCGGCGACGAGCGACGGGAAAGAATTTCTGGTGGTCCCGCAGGATTTATGAAGACAAAAGATTGTCGCATTAGTTAAATGCTGCTTACCTTCGAGAAACAAGCCAGAAACGGCTTGCGGCGAGCTGCACCAACCTGCAGTATTCGAGGTCCCGTGAGTCAGGTCAGATCATCGAGAACTGCCAAATCGGAATCCCAACTGGGCGGGCGCTCGAGCGCGCCCAAAATGTCCAACCATATAGCTTGGCGACTGCAACGGGCGCTCGCGGCACATCTGATTCCGTGGGCACTGCTCCGTCCGTACAGCTTGCACCACTTGCAGGAATAGACGTTTTCATATAACGACCACTCGTACGCTGCGCAGCTAACGCCACGAAGAAGTATATGCCGTGGCCCACGTCGTTAAACTCTTGCCACTTAACACCACCACACCAGACCGCGATGTTCAGGTCGGCCACGACCAGGATCGCGCACAACTCGCATGTGCCGGGATTGCGTCCGCGCTTTGAGCAAGGACCTCGATAGGCGCACTACAGGAGTTGATCAATACGCAGGAGAAGGCAGTTGTCAACATCGTATGTCCCCCTGGAATGGAATTGCGTGCCATGCGAGTTGACATGTGGCGAGATTGTTAGACTTCAGAGATTAGGCGTCGCCCACCCCCTTCCCTTCCCCAAAGGCGTCGGAAGCCCGTTCAAAAGAATGGGGGAACGGTTGAGGAGATGACCTCGCGCTGGGTATGTGATTAGCTGGCCTATAAAAAACTGTCAATTAGTGACCCTCACCCCCAGGACACTCCTGTCTGCTTGACACAATGACCATGATGATTCGTCTGCATTTTCGCGTGCTGCCACTGTCCCTTCGCTTCTACAACTATGAAGCGACAATCCGCGACCCAGATGAAGGGCCGTCCGCACACACGTGAACGAGAACAACCTAGACGAAATGAAGAGGAAGCGGAAGTGAAGATTTGATGTCACGAAAGCCTGACACTGCGGACAAGAAGCTGAACAAGAGTGAATGCGGAGAGCACACAAGAACTTCCAGGGCCAGGGGGCGGATACCCTGACTAAAACTTCGTGAAGAAATCCGTACGCTGGATAACCGATATCTTGAACGAGAGAGGAGGCTCAACAAGTCTCGGTACGGCACTTCAAGCGCACAAGCACAGTGCAAGCAAGAACTGAATGGGCTTGAAGTTTTGGTGCACTTTGCGATAATGCTGTGAGAAGGGCTCCTAGGTAGACGGTCGAACTTCCTCCTTGAAAAACCTTACGTATAATGAATTTGTTCGTAGATTTGTTAAGCGACTTGGGAAGCTTGTAATCGCTGTTGCGAGTTTTTGTCGCGCATATAGTCGACGCAGGCTTGACTCCTGATCTAGGAGATCCCGCTGTTCCCAACGGAGCCTGGCCTCCCCCGACCATACTATACCGGACATGCCAACACAGAAGCACTCATGTATGACGCCCAACAGAGAGTCAGTCAAGTTGTCTTCTCCACCGAGCCGGCCCCATCCTCGTTGAACATACGGCCAATACCCCGGTCAGGAGCTCAGAGCTACCTCCCATGATGCCAAATGCAGCTATTATACCAAGGCAAAATACCTCGCAGCTCACATTCGTCACTGCTCCTGTCCCTGAGCGGGACACCGAACCTGCTGTAGCGGGTAACCAGCGATTCAGTCAAGTGATATTATCCCCACCAGGGCGCGAACTACATGCAGCTTCCAGAGCTGGGTGGGTCAGGAGGTCTAGGCATGTCGTCGTTGATGGAGTCGGACAAATATCCTCCCCAGTCCCCGCGCTCTCCTCCCCCCGGCTCTGTCCTCTCGTCTATGGCGGACCCATATGCGCCCACATCGTATGCTCAGTCGGTTTCCACAGACCGCCACAATCCCAGCACCCCGAACTGGGCGAGTTTGGGATGTATCAATCCCAGTATGCGCCCCGTTCGTCCTCGCTCCGAACGAGAAGCCTATGGGCATACCCTCCGGCCCGCGCGATTCGAACTACGGTACCTTCCCTCTCAAGGCGACCGGCGGGCCCCGTCCCCCACCGTCCGCATCCGGTTCGTCCACCCACGTTCAGTAGCGTGCCGCCAAGGCTGGATGTCAGAGTCCCGTCGGTTGAACTCGACCGTACAGCAGCTTGAAATTGAATGACTCCTTCGAGTCTAGTGTCGCTGAGGCTCTCGGCCAACAGTGGACCTCCGACGATCATCGCTCGAGCTCGAGCTCGGGTCCTGTCAGTGGCAAGATGTATGAGGCGAAGTTACATGCTAGGGAATGGGGACTACTCGCCGCCCTCCGCCGCAGTATTCTGCGATACCAGAAGAGTCGGACTCCGTGCAAGCAACGACGAGCACTATCCCCCCAGTCGCTGAGCAACGAACGAGAACCCGTTTGACGGGGAACGACGGTCCAGGGCCGACCTGGAAGAGGAAGCTGAGCTGGCCTACATGTCCGAGCCTCACCAGGAAGAACCCAAACCCGAGGCTTCGACGTCGGGTCATGGCCATGACGATCGAAGAGTCCATTTCGGTGGAGCAAGAGAACCATTGATGATGGGCTCGACGAAGCAAACACCTCAACCGTCTCGTCAGGCGACGGTCGACAATGACGTTGTCCCGTCACCGCCCGCAGTCCATGAAGGTAAGTTACCATGAATGAATGCTCGGCCCTTATCATTGACCACAGCCCTCCAAAAAGTCCCTCAAATACCCCCAGTGAGCTCCCCCACCACATTCACCGGCGGTTCCAGCGCCGCCACCGCCGCGATCTTTGCCAGCTGCCCCCTCGGACGCGCCACAAGCAGACCGCCACACTCCAGAAGAGGAAGAGAAGGCATTGAACGCCGCCGCTGCTCGTGAGGTGTCTCGCGAACTCGATGCCCTCATGTTCTCATCCCCCTCTCAAACCTGCCGATCCAGCACCTACCACGTCCTCGCGAGTAGATCCTATGCAGGTTCCACAGCCACCCTTTGTGCGTCGTAATACACCAGGCAGGGCCAGTCTCAGCCTTTCGTCTCCTGTTGGCTCTCCCACCTCAGCCTCAGCACGACCAAAGCTGCGTATGTCCGTGAAAGGGATCCGGTCAGGCAGCGTCTTGTCAATCGCCCACGTCTATTCCCCCTCGCTCACCGAGCAGTACCCACCGGATCTCACTCCGGTGAAGGATACTCGCCGCAGATACCTCCATCATCAATAGCTATCCCGCCTGTCACCACTCCCCCGCACTCTCGTCTACCACCAGCTCGCCGTACCGGACTCCAATGGAATACCCTAGCCAGCCTGCAGGTCCAGGCTCGTTCTACAAGATGCCCGCCATGTCCAGTTCTACAGGCTCGTTCACCCCAGGCGGAGCACGGACAATCAGTGCCGCCGCGTTCAAGCGTCAGATTCGCAATCCTTCGTCGCCACCTGCAGACGGGAACAGTACACTTCCGGACGCTACCAGCCCGCTCATGGTCAAGAAACGTCTCCCGGGCTCGCCCTACCCTGCCTCTCGGTTACAGCCTGGAGACTCTCAGTCAATGCAAAGAGTATCTTCCGCGCCAGATCCGGCCTATCAACGTGGCGATAACAATGGAAACCCTACCGCTTTGAGTCCATCGCGGCCTAGCGGGGAGCACGGGGAGCATGACCACTCACGATTATATCTCTGCTTATGTGGACGAAGAACCCGAATCTTCGCAAACTACTCAAAATCAGAGTTATGGCTCGGGAAGATATAATGAAGGGAGTATTCGCTAGTCTCTCATGCAGGGTGCTGATGGCGGGTTCGGACGGTTTCAGACTTGTAGGAACATATGTAGTGGTTAGATGACCCTGTAGCCCGTACTCTATGTAATTTACGTGGATACCTCACAGGGGGAAATCTACCACATGGTACTGTCCAAAGCACAGATTCCTTGGCTGAGGATTGGGATGTCCGTGTGTAACTAGAAGGCTTCGCGCGGGGCATGTGCATGGACTCGGGCGTCTAGACTCTGGAAGCGTACGGTGCGCGCTTCGCCACTTAGACTTGGCCACCAACTGCCCGAAGACCAAAACAACGAGGATCTTTCGGACGTGCCTGTCAATGTCTGTCTGGAAGGTCCTAGACCTACTTTTACTTTGAAGGTGAATATGTGCACGAGCGAGGCAAGCATGCGAGGGACATGGTGCGAGAATGCCAAAAACCATTGGGTTTCAATTCTGACCGTACCCTCCAGCCGCTGTCAATGTCCAGCCCACTGCAGTCGGCCGCCTTCGCAAGGCTGACACCCAGCTTCCTTAGGGCTCAAAAGCCGTGATCGTGCTTGACTGGCCCTTTTGAGCTGCTTCTCCCATCGACACTACTCGTGCCAAGTCGCCTCTGCACTCTTCATCATGGTGCCTGTTCTTCTCGTTCCTCTCTTGTACTTCTTGACCCTCGGCACCATCCTACTGGCTCCTGTTATCACCTTTGGGCCTCACTTTGGACTCCTGACCATCACCACGACGCTCTCTCATTGGCGACTTAGTTTCGGTTCCTCTGGCGCCTGCTCGGGCTATTCACTTGCCACTGCTCCAAAGCCCGCCTTGGTCACTAGCCAACTACTTTCCTCTTCGTCGCTTCGTCAACCCAGCTACTCTCAGCAACACTACCTGCCTACCCCGCCGCTTCGATGACGCTTCTGGGATATTTAATCCCACCATCGTTTGCGAAATGGGCGGGGTCTCGCTCCATGTACCTATGGACGAGTCCTTTGTCCATCACAGCCTAGACATGCCACTCTTCCGCAACATGCAAGGCATTGTCACCGATACCTAACGCTCTCGCGTTTCTGGCAGTCTTCGTCGTAGGGCTTGTCTATTGCATTCGCACAGTAAGTGTCAGCCACAGTCTGAGATACCAATCACTCATCAACGCAATCCAGGTTCGTAGATGTGTGGCTGCAAGGAGACCAAGTGATATGACGTATGCTTCCCGGAAGGACCTCGAGCACACCGTGTCACGCTCTGTACTTTCGTACGAGGCGGGTACACTGGTTCTCGATGGATACCCTTCTGTACTCGAAGCTATCGGACAGGCTATAGTACGTACTGGATTATATTATATCTGGTAGCTCATAGCTGACGAAACCCTCAGAGTGCGCATGCGCAGGCAATGGCTGAACTCGACACTCGTGCGAACGCCGAACTAGAACGAGTAGTGTCTCACGAGGCGGAGATGATTAGTGCTACCGATGACAACGAGGCTCTGGAGGTTGAGCTCGAGCTGCTTCAGGATCGCATTGCCGAGAACGCGTTGATGAGGACCGTATGGGGGACGAGGCAACTAGGAGGTACATTTGCGCTTATGGAGGAGCTCGAAGAGTCGGAGGTATGTTGCAAGCCGCTTCATCCGTTGGTTTTTCTCTGACGTCGATTTTCAGGTTCGCTTGGAGATAGCGGAGGAGATGCCGCACCCACCAAGGAGCTGCTCTCGTGTCCATCGAGATCGACCGTCGCTACCACGCTCATCACCAGAGATATGCTTGTCCGTCGACGCGATGCACCTCCCTGACCCAGGCTCACACTGTGGAGTGAAGCCGACGAAGCGAACGAGAAGTCACAATACCACGACGCAATTGCGAGGGCGATACAGTCTTCCATTGATGGAATCGAGGTGTGTTTATCTCTACTTCTACCATGGTATTGCTACTCATGCAGCACAGTCGATTATCCAACAGACCACTCAGCGCGTAGGTGGCAGCCACAGTCGGGGGCGACGAACTCCAGAAGGCCCTTGACCACGCCATCAATGCCACCCACTACACCAGAGCAGATCCTTCCCCCACGGTCGATAATTTGTGCTGCCACGGCTGCGGTCAGACCCTTTCTGGAACAGCAATATGTCCACCAGGGGGAGGCAAGACACAATTACGCAGCAATGGTTAGAGTCACACACGACGATCTTGAAGCCGCTCATGGACACTGGCTGTTCGCCAAGTACAGGACCTCGAGACTGAGGGTGGGCCCCTTGGGACCTCGAACGCCGCCAAACCCTAGCTATTCACTGAAAATCTCTCGCGAGAAGGACACCACACGACGAAAAGCCCGTTCCTTGATGGGGGAAGAGGGGGCGGCATTGACACCAGAGACACCACCGGGGGTCTCTCGTCGTCGTGCATCAGAACCGCCGTGTGCTAGGGCTCGTGCTGAGGGTGTAGCTCCAAGATAACAAGGAGATACAGTCTGTGCGCACGCGTGTCGGGGAGGACACCGCACACTCTCCGTGCTGGGGGTGTCCCCATCGACAGGCACGCAAAGTAGAGATCCGCTCTATGAACAGCACCATCTTGTCCATGCGCCGTCTCACTTGACATCACACCAGCATACTATCCGCCTCCACACAAACGGCCCGACATCGCCGTAGCGTTCAGCCTGTCCAGACTGGAGTGCATTTGGACTGGCGATAGGTGTCAACGTCACGAAGCAGGCAGAATAACGACGCTCGTCTTCGTTTCTTCAACGAGGTGAGTCGATTAAAACACGGCGAGCGATACGATGCTGATCATGGACACCTTGCGCGAGGCCAAGATGGACAAGCAGAAAGTATATGAGTCGCTTTCGCACGTTGAGGCTAACAGGGCTTCAGAAGGCAGACCGAGAAGAAGTGCGTGGAGGCAGAGAAGTAAGGCCGCAGCGGCGGAGCAGCAGCTCGTTGGAGATGGAGAAGGAGATGGCGATCTCGGAGTGCGCGTTCGCCACGCAACTCGATGACCTCCGCGAGCAGAACGAGCAGATAGCTTCATCGAACAGGAGCGGCCTGACGTCATTGCTGCACTTCGGGAGGACAAGACGATGCTCGAGGAAGTGTATGCGAAACTCGAGAAGACGTTCGAGGACCGGGAGCGGCCTTTGCTTTTTCCGTCTGCGTCGCGCGGAGGAGGACTTGGCTATACTGTACTCGCTTCACGGAGGAGGACCGCCTCGCGCAGCTCGATGCGTCTCTCCGCAAACTCCAGATCGAAGAATCGAAGATCGCCGCACGCCAGGTGGAGTACGGCAATGCACTCTCGAAGTCCACACCGAGTACGAGCGGATCGTCGAGCTGCAGCAAGAGGCGGCGATGCTACTTGGGCCGCAGAGGAACAAGCGAAGGTGCTGGAGCGGCTCGTGCTCACACCTAGCTCTGTCCAGTTCGACACACTTCCCTTTTCTAACCCCTCCTCTGCATCGACCTCTCCGGCGCTCTCGACGATCCTGTGCTCGAGGATGTCGACTGTGACTTGCTTTTTGATGCTTCGTTTGAGGAGGCTCTGTCCGGTGACATTGTCGACTCTGTGACTGTTTGTGGTTTGAAAGACGTTGAATCTGGCGTCGCTTCGCATGGTGTTGGTTTGGGACTTGTCTTGTAATGAATACATCTTGCAATGAATAGAATATTGACGAAATATTGATTAGTCTGTCACGTCGCAGATAGATTACACTACGGATAAGCGCGCCATCACGCTTGCCTTCATACCACGTCCTCAGAGTCGCTGCCGTAGGTCAACTGTCCGATGCATCGTGATGCACTTGGTCTCTGACAAACATGTGTTTTCAGATCGCAGAGATTTGCGTGTCGCCAACGATCCTCTTAGCGCATACAATGGACGGGAGGACAATTTAGAACGCTGCGCAGATCTTTGGTACGACGATGGTACGGTCGTTCTGCAAGCTGAGAACTCTGTATTCAAGGTCTATCGTGGTGTCTTAAAGGAGCAGTCCCCATTCTTCAGAGATTTATTTACTCTCCCCCAACAGGAAAGTCACCAGTCTGAGGATTGCCCCCTCGTGAGGTGTTTGATGGCTGGCGGCGTCTGCCGGTTGCACCTGACGCCGACCAGTGGACTGCCAAACGAGATCTGGCGCCTGTTGGACAACTGTGACATAGACCGCGTTTTTCCAGCATCCTTCTCGTCATACCTATCGAGAAAATGGGCGACGTACCAAGTGGACGCGGCCCAACGATTGCATTCCGCCGAGGCGCGGTGAGCCTGCGCTGCCCACCCCAGACTCATTCCATCTCCATCTTCCCAGGCTGTCCAGAAGTGATTTATGAAGCTTAATGAAGCCTATGGCCGCCCTTCCTTGTAGTACGTGGTCTTGCGGAGGGAACAAATGAAAACAGCACGGTGCACGACAGGTGTCACAAAGCTTCCCAAACACTCAGGCCTTCGTGCCATTGAGAACACCATGCATCAAAACACACGGACACCAATACCTATGGTGAGCGCGCATTTGGACGCACATTTGACCGATCGGTGTGTGGTCTCGGATTCCCTCACCTTGTGCCCTCAATGCTGACAATCCCGACGTTTCTCGCTGTACACCGCCATCAGTCGCGACCAGGCTAGAATGTCTCGATGGGGCGAAGGTATGGAATACAACTATGTGAACTTGCTCTTTGTAATGAACGCTTGACGCTGTCAGAAATCCTCGCAGTATCCTCGTGTGCGCCTCGAAGAGTTGGTTGTAGCCAGGGTTCTTTGGGGATGCTGGGAAACACGAGGACTGCTCCGATTTTGCGGAAGGTCGCCTCACTCCTTTGCTCCTTCCCGCAGGACATAAAGTCGCACATCTGCTACAGACCTTCGGAGGTCACTTGCGCTTGCCCATCTTTCATCGTCCGCTCCCCACATATCTCACATGGATACACCTGGGGCTGGCCCTTCGACTGGCCCCTCTACCAGCCGCCATGCAAAGGAGGACGATATCTCTATGCAAGACGAAAGCCCCATCCACACCACGCGAAGGTCCCCCCGTCTTCCTGCATTTCGATCCAGCTACGGACTCTGCGAAGGGGAAGGGTGCCGTGCGCGCCGATGCACCATTTCAGCCACCCCCCCTCCTCGACCAGTCGTAACGATGCCTTTGTCCGACGCGAAGACGTTGCGCGGATTATCGAGGAAGCACTCCGAAAGCAATCTGAAACCCAGACCGCCGCTGACGCGTCCAAGAAAGAGGCGAAAACCAGCCGGAACCTCGTGGTCTGTATGACGGTACCGCGAACCAGTTTGGTCTGACGGTGAGTGAATTCGTCTCATGTTCTTCTCTCGGCAAGCGAGGGCGCACGTTGGCGAGACTTTTTCCAGAATACAAATGTTGTTGAGCTTTTCAATCGACTTGCTGCCGACGAGAACCAACTGATTTACTACAATAGCGGAATCGCTACTTACGTCGCGGAGAAAGGAGCATTCACTCGGCTGAAGCAGAAGGTCAATCACTGGGCGGGACATGGCTTTTGCAACGTACGTTGCCTACCTTCTCGGGCTCGCTAAATTTGAATCCTCACAACTACTCAACCTCAGTGGTCATGCAGAGATCACGCTGAAGGCATACCAGTGGTTATCGGAAAACTACATCGAAGGTGATCGTGTGTTCTTGTTTGGTAAGCGGTCGCTCCGTTGCATCCGTGCTTCCTTCAACGTATGTAGCAGCGAGCTGATAGGTGCATGTTTGTTAGGCTTCTCTAGAGGAGCATATCAAGTCCGTATAATTTCAGGAATGATCAAGATAGTGCGTAGGAGTTTGTGCTCACATTGGGCCATTGGCACTCACGAATCCGAACTGTTGCGTCAGGTTGGCCTGCTACGAAAGGGAAACAACGAGCAGATACCATTGTACGTATCGTTTGTCATGTACAATCTCAGAGACTGAAAAATCCCGCAGCGCGTATCAGCTGTACCTGGCCATGATTCAGGTGGCGGAGAGGAAAAGAAGAAGAACAAGAAGAAGCAAAAGAGGGCCGCGAGAAATTCAAGGAAGCAGAAGGGCGTCATTTGCTCGCTGAAAACGTCTTTGTGCACGGTTCAAGAAGGCGTTTTCGTTCGGGAGCCAGGCTGAGGACATCGATTTTTTTTTCAGAGGAAGCCGGCTTACTCACGGATCCGGATACCGAACATCTCTTCCAGAGGAATATGACTCAGAGGATTCTGATATGGACGATTCCAGCTCAGAAAATTCCGACTCAGAAAATTTCAACTCAGGGATTTCGACACCGACAGTTTGTATTCCAAGAATCCTGCACGAGAGGACGTCAACCCAGATGACGCCCTTCCATACAGTGTCTACCCGGAAAGTCCTGTACCAGATGATTCCAGCGGTGGGAGAGAGCAGCAGACTTTCCTTGGGCAAACGCCTGCGTGCACGATTCAAGAAGGTGTTTTTATCCAAAAATCGGCCGGCGCGGTTCCGAATTCAGAGGATCCAAATCCCCAGAGCCACAGTCGCAGCGAATCTCGGAAGGACCTCCGCTCCACCCAACCGCACTTGTCTGCCACCAGTTCAAGGGTGCTCTGTCGCACAAGCCATTCAAGGTCCACTTTGTTGGTGTTTGGTCAGTCGAAGTGGCCAATGCTACACCACTTCATCTCACAGTTTTGGTGACCGTTCCTAGGGATACCGTCTCGTCTATAGGTCTCATCCTATCGACCGTGGTCCCAGCTTACCCCGAGACGACAAGGGGAATGTTACATGTCCGAGCATTCCGCCATGCGCTCTCGCTGAATGAGAAACGAAACCAAGTATCTACCCCAGAGTATGGAAATGGAGCAACTGGGTCCTCTCGTGGACAAGGGACCATGCTACGCGCTACACGCTGGGTCGATGTGAAAGAAGTGTGGTTTATCGGCTTCTCTCATTCAGATGTGTAGGTATTTTTACCGTCACACAAGGCTCGGACCTGACTGAGCAAACTTACAGCGGCGGCGGCAACATTGAGAATCTGGGCCTGGATAGCTTTGGGCCTTCGCTTCGATAGGGATGCTGTCACGAAGCCTTGAAAAAAAATGGGCTTCTGGTTCGTGAATATCCGAGCACAGTGGGGTAAGCCCAAGCCCATCGATCCATGAATGCCTTCTGGCGTTTTGTGGAGATGTTGCCATTGAAACGTCTATCCTATGACGGGGTGGACAGGGACATCCACAACCTCCCGGTAAGCACATGGAGTGGGAGTATTGTGCTGCGGCAAATGACTTTGTCTCTCTGACGGAAAGAAAATCTGAGCATATGGTAGGCCTCACTTGTCTGCCGGGCGTCGGATCCAGAAGAGACAGCTCATCCATGAGTCCGTGATCGAATACTTCAAAAACAACGAAACGCACCGAACTGGCGCTCAAATCCTTGATACAAGCACTGGGTCGTGGATTGCTGTAGAAGAGTATTGGGGACGTCTGCCAGAAGATTGTGTTGAAAGGGACTCACAAGTACTAGACACCCTTCGGACTGCTGTCAATGCTTTGAAGAGAAGCTTTGTAGAGAGAAGACAGCCAATCAAACCTGATCCTGCAAGAATAATGACCCATTTCCTTAGTCGAGGTGAGTTGCCTGTACGTTTTCATAGCACAACTCTCTCCGTTGACGCATCGGTGATCATAGATGACCCACGGCAATCACTTATCGACTCTCTCGGTAGCGTCGATACTGTTGATCTCCTGCTCGATGCTTTACGGCTGGCGTCAGAGCTGCTTCTTAACCCCACAAATACCATTCCATTACAAACAATCATAGCATGGCGCAGGTTCTCGAGGTGCATAGCTTGGGTTCTCACAGCTTACCAGATCTCGACCACCTGGGAGTGAGGGCACGAGACAAGAATCTGCTATCCCCACTGGCTCCGCTATATACACAACACCGTAGCACATCGCTTCTGGCGCGCCGCGGATTATGAAACGTACTTCGGTACGTACGTGTTGACAATCTCGCTTGCACTGCACTCATTCATTAGACTAACGCTTAATAGGTCGAGGCGTGATAGCTGGGGAATTCAATGACCGTATTATCCGTGGCATACTCACCAAAACGGACGATACATCTCGTCCGGGTCTGCCGACAACACCATCCGACTTTGGATCGACCACAAACAGGCCAGCCAGTCGGCAGGCCAATTTCGAGGACATACCAGCGCCGTACGCTCAGTCGCATTCTCGTTCGACGCGAAGCGCGTCGCCTCCGCCGCAGACGACTGGAGCCTATCCGGATCTGGAACGTGGAAGTACAGCAGGCAGTCTGCTTGCCCCTCACGGGACATGTCTGGAGGGCGCTCTCGGTTGCATTCTCTCCAGACGGCGAAACACGTCGTTTCTGGCTCGGCGGACAAGACAGTGCGGATATGGGAGGGTCGAGACGGGGCTTCGCGCAGTGGGTGATCCGCTTTTGCGGACACACGGACTTTGTCCGGTCCTGTTGCGTTTTCACCTGGTACCTGGCGGCAGGCATGTTGTCTCGGGGTCAGACGACAAGACCGTTCGTATATGGGACATTGGCACATGCGATAAGGTGATCAGACCGTGCTTGACGGGTCGCATTCTGACTATGTTCGGAGTATGTTGGTTTTCAGCCGAACGGTCTTGGTAAAACGCGTTGTCTCGGCTCTGATGACATGACAATCATAAAGTCTGGGACGTCGAGACGGGCAAGATGGTCCTGGATCCGCTCCGCGTGCCATGAAAAACGGTGTTCACGTGTCTGTCCGTTGCAGTCTCAGGCGATGGCAAGTATATCGCTTCGGGAATCATCGAGCGACAAGACGGTTCGGCTGTGGAATGCACGGACACAACGGGGAGGCGGTTGGTGAGCCGCTGCGCGGACACAGGCACGCACGTTTGGTCAGTTTTCGTTCTCACCTAGGACGGTCGGCAAGTTGTGTCCGGGCTCGCATGATACAACACTGATGGGTTGGGAATGTACCAATTGCGCCTACTAGTGACTCTGTCTCTGCGGGGGCCACCTCACATTCATGATCTTTTACCATTCGCCCTATGACCAGCTCTACCTTATTGATTTATGTGTGTGGTTCTATGTAACAATTTGTCCCTTGCGCAGTCATTTCCGCCGTCTCATGTGGAATGGGCAGCGAGCGGGGGGGGACAATCGCATACACCAACACGTGCAAGTTTTTAAATACGATTATCCATTTATAGTTTACATTTTTGCTCTTGGATAAGCCCCGAACTGGCATCGCTGTTATCAGTTGGTACTTAGAAATCAACATTGTAAAATCAATGACGACTGATGCATGAAAACAAATGAATAATGAGAGCACAAAAAATTGAGAGTATCTCTAATACCACCACATTGCAAGCGAAGAATATTGATCGAATAGTTGCAATTGATCAGTCTGTCATGTCGGTCAGATATACCACGACGGGTAGGCGCGCCGTTCACGCTGCCTTGTCACTCAGACCATGTCCTAGCGGTTGGGAGCTGAGCTGCTGTCGTCGGTGGTGCATCTGTCCGATGCCGGCATCGTGATGCACTTGGTCCCTGTCATCTGACCAAACATGTGCTTGCAGATCGTAGAGAATTGTGTGTCGCCAACGATCCTTCTTTAGCCAAGTTTCACCGATTCCTGTAAAGTCCAGGGATAGGGATTATCGGGTAATAGGCCGGCCCCGGGCTCAGGCTGGCGTCCCGTCGGAGCGTTCAGAACGCGCGCGAAACGTTTGATGTCCCAGTTTGGGAGTTGTGTCCTCCGACCGCGAAACATCCAATTCCTTCGGATTTCCTTACCCTTGTTCTCATGATGTCCAGCGGCCAGGCATTGGACATAAACTCCAGACATGCGATCTAATCTCGGCGTACCCTATAAGACAAGTCGTGACTCTGCTACGAGTCGGGTACAGACACCCCTCGACTTGATACACGGGACTGATACCGTACGAACATTTATTCTCTCGCCTGTCTGTGTCCGATGTTTTTAAACGAACATTTTCTTCCCCAATAAAGTTCAAGCGCCTCAACGCACCACTCTTCACACGCGAATCCTACTCTCGATCAAGAGCGTGAAGGTATGGTTCTTGACCCCGAAGAAATCGCACCCGAAGTCCCAGATATCCTTCTTCGAGGAACACATTCTTCTCCTTCTCCTCTACCTGACAAGACTTCTTTGAAACTTGTTGTTCAAACGACTCCGGGAGCAAGGAAAATTAACAAGTCCTAAGACATGGATGAATTGGCCCACAGCCGTCCAAATCTAGCGCCAACTTCTGAGTACCTTTAGACCACCGTCTGCGAATGGATTACACGCTAAGTTGCAGACGCGTATTTCGGTGTGGTGCGTGTCTAAGCGATTTCTGCACAATCGACGTAATCATGTTTGCGCTGGATCGAAGAATCCTATGCTCGTTTGCGGGAAGTTACGTAGTGGGGGGGGGGGGGCATTCGCAGCACAAGGGTGAAACCACGCACGCCTATTGCCGAATGCGTCGGCTCGCCACCGGCAAGAAGTCTCGCGAAAGATGACGATAGCATTGAAGACGCGCGGCGGGGGACCGAGTCGGATGGGCTCTGCGAAGAGATCGTAATAGAAGAACCAAAGGGGCAGTTCGACATACGACCTAGGGCTCTTCCGCAGGCTCTTGGGCGCGCAGGGCGAGAACCCCTGGCTCTTCCAAGGCTCCACGATTGAACGGTGAAGCCCAGAGCGGTCGTGCGTGGTAGCGCATGTTCTATGAAATGAACTATCGCGAGTCCTGTAGTCTCGTAGTGTATCTGTAAACCTTTCCATCTCGTCCTATAGACTTTATCGGAACTTCACTCTCTGTCCATTCTAGTTTGTTAATGCATGTCGTTGGAATGTTCTGCAATTTTAGTGCGTTTGCCGTTCGTCACGGTCAGGAATCGTATCAAGAGTAAATGACGTTGTCATCGCACCAGCTGAGCACTGCAAATTAGTCACCCATGTCTGCCTGCTGAAAGCCAATTCCTGTGCCGTCTTTTGCACATCACATAAACATAACCCCCTACGGAGGTGGGGTGTGCAGCACACTTTGAGCATTCACTCATAGGATTCATGGGTGTAGTACGCCGCTGGCCCTAGTCTCCCAAAGGCAGAGCTGCGGACAGCTACGACGCTGATGGCCCGGGTCTGGCCACCCTCACGAGCTGGCGTCAAAGCCTCCGATTACTAGATTAGGGTGATACAGGCACCTTGCAGACAGCCGCCATGATCACAGCGCATCCCGACCCTTGTTTAGAGCATCACCAGTCCCCGGTTCACAACGGAGATGGTGCGTAAATCTTTGTGTCGCCAAACCGCGTGTTTTTAAGCACTCTACCAGAAGGGAGTTTCTCTTATTGAATGCTGCCGAAAGGCCCCGTACTCCACCGTCCTCGCGCCCTTCAGCTTCACCTATCGAGATCATCCGCATGTGATTCGTAGAAATGGTAGCTTCTGTGTCAGACTTTGGTAGCTCTGACATTCGCTGGACGGCATGGCCGAACCGTTGCATCCACTTACATAGAGGTTTTAAAACCTGCAACCTCGTGCTTCTGACAGGTTTTGGCCTCTCGAGGCGCGCTTTGCTCCGCATCGCTCGCCACTACAGCCAAGTCGCCTTCTGCACCTCTTCATCATGTTGCCTTAGTTGCGTTGGTGTGGGTCTCGTTCCTATGCTTATGTACTTCTTGACCCTCGGCATCATTCTACTTGGCTCCATGTTCTCACCTTGGGCCTCACTTCGGACTCTTGGCCTTCCACCACGACTACTCTCATTGGCGACTATCTTACGGTTCCTCTGGCGACTCGGACTACTCCACTTGCCCTACTCCGACGCCGCGCCTCAGTCACTGCCAACTACTTTCCTCTTCGTCGCTGTTCGTCAAACCCAGCTACTCTCAGCAACACTACCTGCCTGCCAACGCCGCTTTGGATGACGCTTCTGGAGATGTTTGAGATCCAACCGTCGTTTGCGAAATGGGCGGGGTCTCGCTCCATGTACCTATGGACGAAGTCCTTTGCCCATCATAGCCTAGACATGCCACTCTTCCGCAACTTGCAAGGCATTGTGACCGATACCAACGCTCTCGCGTTTCTGGCAGTCTTCGTATCGTTAGGGCTCGTCTATTGCATTCGCACAGTAAGTGTCAGCCACAGTCTGAGATACCAACCACTCGCCAACATAATCCAGGTTCGTAGATGTGCGGCTGCGAGGAAGACAAATGAAATACGACGGATGCTGCCCGGAAGGACCTTGAGAACACTGTGTCACGCTCTGTACTTTCGTACGAGGCGGGTACATTGGTTCTCGATGGATACCCTTCTGTACTCGAGACTATCGGGACAGGCTATAGTAAGTACTGGGTTCCATTGTATCTGGTTTCTCAGGGCTGACGAATCCCTCAGAGCGCGCATACGCAGGCAATGGCTGAACTCGACACTCGCGCGAACATCTTGCAGAACTAGTTGAACATGAACGAGTAATGTCCCACGAGGCGGAGGTCATTGGTGCTACCGCTGACAACGAGGCTCTGGAGGTTGAGCTCGAGCGGCTTCAGGAGTTTTGCGTGGCTGAGCATGGGTTGATGACGACTGTATGGGGTGCCGAGGCAAGTGGGAAGTAACGTTGCGCTTTTGGAGGAGCTCGAAGAGTCGGAGGTATGTTGCAAGCCGCTTCATCCGCTGGTTCTTCTGACGTCCTTTCCAGGTTCGCTTGGAGAGAGCAGAGGAGGCCCGTACCCAACAAGGGGCTGCTCTCATGTCCATCGAGATCGACCTCGCCACCACGATCACCGCCAGAGATATCCATGGCCGCCGACGCGACGCACTCTTGACCCAGGCTCACACTGTGGAGAAAGCCGACGAAGCGAACGAGAAGTCACACAACGACGCAATTGCGAGCATACAGTCTTCCATTTCTGAACACGAGGTACGTGCCTCTCAACTTATACCATGGTATGGCTACTCATGCAGCACAGTCGATTATCCAACAGACCACTCAGCGCGTAGATGCAGCCACAGTCGGGGGCGACGAACTCCAGAACGCCCTTCACCACGCCACCAATGCCGCCCACTACACCGAGCAGATCCTTCACGGCGATATTTGTGCTGCCACGGCTGCTGCTCACCCGTCAACCCTTTCGGGGACAGCATATGCCAACGAGCAAGCACAATACGCCGCAATGGTCGAATCACACGCCGATCTTGAAGCCGCTCATGCACTCGCTGTTCGCCAAGTACAGGACCTCGAGACTGAGGTGGCCCAGTTGGACCTCGACGCCGCCAACCTGCTCACTGAAGCCGCTCGCGCGAGAAGGACGCACACGACGAAACCGTCCTTCGCTTGACACAAGACACCGCCTCTCTCATTATCACTCAGACCGCCGCACTCGCCGAGGTAGCCCAGATCAAAGATGCTGTGGCACGTGTGGAGGAGGACACCGCACTCTCGCTCGGTGCTCTGCCGGACAAAGAGTGCTCTGCTCGAGAAACAACACGCTATCATCTCTCGTGACCTCCAGCAGACTATCGACTCCAACAACGCCCGCATCGCCGAGCTTCAGGCTGTCTATGATGCGTTGGAAGGGAGGAGGTCAACGCGAAGAAAGCCGAATATGCCACTCGTCTTCGTTTCTTCAACGAGGAGTCGATCAAACACGGCGAGCGATACGATCTGATCATGGACAGCTTGCGCGAGGCCAAGATGGACAAGCAGAAGTACGAGTCGCTTCACGTCGAGGCCAGCAGGCTTCAGAAGCAGGCCGAGAAGAAGGCGGCGGAAGCGGAGAAGAAGGCCGCAGCGGCGGAGCAGCAGGCGTTGGAGATGGAGAAGGAGATGGCGATCTTCGGAGTGCGCGTGCGCGTGCGCCACGCCGCAACTCGATGACCTCCGCGCAGAGCAGAGAAACGAGCAGGGATAGCTTCGTCGAACAGGGATACGGCCGACGTCATTGCATGCACTTCGGTGAGGACAAGACGATGCTCGAGGAAGTGCTTGCGAAACTCGAGAAGACGTTCGAGGATCGGGAGCGGCCTTTGCTTTTTCCGCTTGCGTCGTGCGGAGGAGGACCTGGCTATGTACTCGCTCACGGAGGAGGACCGCCTCGCGCAAGAGCTTGATGCCTCTCTCCGCAAAACTCCAGATCGAAGAATCGAAGATTGCCGCAACGCCAGGTGGAGTATGGCAATGCACTGTCCGAAGTCCACACCGAGTTTGAGCGGATTGTCGAGCTGCAGCAAGAAGCGGCGGATGCTACTTATTGGCAGCACCGAGGAACAAAGCGAAGGTGTTGGGAGCGGCTCGTGCTCACACCTAGCTCCGTCCAAATTCGACACGCTCCCCTTTTCCAACCCCTCTGCATCGACCATCTCTCTCGGCGCTCTCGACTCCTGTGCTCGAGGTCGACTGCGACTTGCTTTTTTGATGCTTCGTTCGAGGAGGCTCTGTCCGGTGACATTGCCCGCCTCTGTGACTGTTTGCAGTTTGAAAGACGACGAGTCTGGCATCTCTTCACATGGTGTTTGGTCTGGGACTTGTCTTGTAATGAATACATCTTGCAATGAATAGAATATTGACGAAATATTGATCTGCCTGTCACGTGGCAAGTCTACGCTGCGGGCAGGGCGCGCGCCGCGCACCCATCACTCTTTGCCTTCACACCCACGTCCTCTGAGATCGCTGCCGTAGGCCAACTGTCCGATGTATCCGATGCACTTGGTCTCTGACAAACATGTATTTGCAGATCGCAGAGAATTGCGTGTCGCCGACGATCCTCTTAGCGCATACGAGTGGACGGGAGGACATTAGAACGCTGCGCAGATCTTTGGTACGGGACGATGGTACGGTCGTTCTGCAAGCTGAGAAACACTGTATTCAAGGTCTATCGTGGTGTCTTGAAGGAGCAGTCCCCATTCTTCAGAGATTTATTTACTCTCCCCCAGCAGGAAAGTGACAGCATTCTGAGAAGTATGAGGATTGCCCCCTCGTGACCATGCCCGACGGGGCAGACGATGTCCGGAACTTCATGAAAGCCGTCTTTGACCACAAGATAAGTCTCAGTCTACTACGTCGCTTTATAATCCTAATATAGCTCACAAACTGCCCACCAGATTCTACGTAGATGTCAAGACAATCACTGACTTCAGTGTGATTCTGAGCGTTGTAAAGGCTCTCGCTCGCACAAGTACCAACTAAAGTTGACCACCTTCACCTGTCCTGCGGCGGTCCCTCCCTTCATTCACCGCCCTTTATCCTGCATCCTCGAAAAACTGGGACATACGCAGGGGACGACGTCGGGCAATATAAACCACCTCCATGGCCGCTTATGGGCGAGAGCACTTGCTCACCCCATCTTTGTACCATCCCAACTAGTGCTCGCTCACTGATTGCCCGGTGTCGACATTCTCGTGGCCTGATGCGATTAACGCCCGCCAGCGTCCTCCTCGAATGCTGCTCCTTCTCCACTAGCGAGATCTTGCGTGGAGTTCCCACGCCAGATGGCCGCATTATGTGTCTGGATACTCCAGATCAAATCATGGTCATTGAAGCTCGTGAGAAGAAGTTATCGCAACTCGTCCGTACTAAGGTCTTCGGCTTCGTCTATTCTGAGGAGACCATGGTTAGGCTACGGGGGGTCAGCCCATTGGAAAACGCCTCCATCTCCGCCACGCCGCAACGACATGCTTCGTGGTGCAGGGTACATGACTGGGTGCAGAGGATGGATGGATCATTCTGGAGCGATTACACCACATCATATTTCCCTTGGACCGACTTCTCAATTGCCACAGGAGGGTTTGTTGAAACGATTGGCAGAGAGGCGCTACAAGAGTGCTCGGCATGCTGCCTGGAATCAAGTACCACCACACTGTTCGGCTTTCAGCCGTGGGACAGAATGAAACGGGAGACACTTCGCAATTACAAAGCTAGGCCGTGGTAAGTGATACTTCAGTTGTTCATTCAAGCCCAGCTCAGCCCGACATTGTGTAGTAACAAACAATTCTGGTGGATCCCTATGAAAAAAGAAATTCCAAGTACCCATTGTAACACTACCACATACTGACAAAGCTTTTCCCATCATAATTTGGCTGCAAAGGAGGGGTCGCTTTGCCTCAATGTCGGTAGACTAGACTCCAGATTGGCTCGTATGCTTTCACGTTCGCTAAGGTTTCCTCCATCTTCGTTGACACGAGCTGGCCACAATCGGTGCCACACAGCACGCGAATCCATCCGGCTTGAGCGTACTGCTTCATGATGTTTGCGGAGAATCCGATCCCAGTGACGATCTCGTGCACACCGCTGCGCGAGTTTCTCAGCTAGGTCGCCTACAAAGGCCAATCGCCTCTGAGTGTCGTGGAAGAAGGTTCATGAGAATCGTAGCCCTGTGTATGAGGATCGGTGTAGATCTTCGTCAGAGGCTTCGCAGGTGTCTGTCCATCCATCGGCGTAAGTTTGGGTGTCTACGGAAGATGGTCGTGGGAAAATAGCCAGGCATGAGGATGAAGACTTTGACCCCAAAGGGTGCGACCTCTTTGGCGAATGTATCCGTGAACGCATCCAGTGCAGCTTTGGATGCGCTGTAGCCGCTCCATGATGGATAGGTAGAACGTCGCAGCTGAGACAGAAGACACGTTGAAAATATGTCCGGTACTCCGTGTACGGAAATGGGTGACGAAGGGTTGTGTGAAAGGCGACGGGTACCAAATAGATTGGATTGGAACTGTTTGTCGAATGTCCTTCATGCTGACATAGAATAAAAATCAGAATGTACACGACCCATGAGAGAGGAATAAAGCGAACCTCAATTCTTCAAAGGGACCGTAGGGTTTCCCAGTCAGGTTGGTACCGGCATTGTTCACGAGGACGTCAACATGCCCGTAAATTTGTATAGCGACCTCTGCAGCTCGTTTTACTGTTTCATCTGGAGCGTCTAAATCCAGTATCAAAGCCTCGGCTCCGGCCTCTTTTAAAACTTGAGGAAATTTGGATTCGGTGCGAACGCTAGCGATTACCTCAAAAATGAAAGTAGAAAAATACTAATAAGTTAACGTCACATATAAAACCCGTAGCAATTACCTTATCCCCCTGCCCCGGAGAACGTATAGAGCTATCGCGAGGCCGAGACCTGAGCTCGTGCCGGTGATAACCCAAACTCGAGAGGTGATCATTGCTTGCAAGAGAAAGGGGTGAGAACTACAGAACCAAGAACTAATATCTATATATATGTAGGGAGAGAAGACTATCGTTCATATCCAAATGATGGTCTTTCCCACACACAAGATTTCGCAGGATCC
Source organism: Phlebiopsis flavidoalba (assembly GCA_035772785.1). NCBI lineage: Eukaryota > Fungi > Basidiomycota > Agaricomycetes > Polyporales > Phanerochaetaceae > Phlebiopsis > Phlebiopsis flavidoalba. Next base: position 70,173 of record JAOCPU010000079.1, read on the forward strand.
GCGGTCCTCAGCACGTGGGAAGAGTCGGGGTGATGTTTACGTGTACCGTCCGACATCGGGATCTCACCGTTAGTACACAGTCCGACGTCGGTCTGACGCCAATGACCCAGGAGTTCGTATTGTAGCATAAAGGGAGAGTATTGACTTTTACGCGAATAGGAGGCGTGTTGTTCTTGCTCACGCAGTTGTGTGGGCTGGGGTTCGGGAAACAACGCCGGGAAACGACGGGCGCGCCGGCGCGCGCTCAAATTTGGGCGGCGACTTCGTGGGCGCAGCTATCACGGTAACGCTGTGACATGTGACGCCGACGGTCCGCGTCATAGTCCACCGAAGATCGTGGCATCTCGCGCCCGTACCTTGTGCCGAACACTCATGGCACCCCACCCTCCTCCCTCCTCCCCTCTCTTATCACTCCCTCACTGTTTTCTTCATGATATCGTCTCGAAATATGTCGGGGCCTTACTCCAGAGCCAGCGAGGCCTAATCTCGCGCAGAACTCAGGGACTGCATAGACCTAACCAGATCGGCCCATGGCAGGGCCTTCGACATCAGTCGTCAGACGCATCTCGCACGACATCACGATCACTGTGGAATTATAGAATAACGAGAGTCTTGACATACTCTACCATGCTCATAGGAGGTGTATACGCTATAGACACGCAATTTAACGCATCCGCAATCACACGCAACTTCCGGACACTCTGGACAGTGAGTCTTATTTCCAGGCTCTCTTGAAAGGACTGGCATATAACTATTTCTAGTTTTCGCTTATTGCACTAGACTACAAGCTCAACTTTAATGAAGAGAAGAGTGAACAGATACCTGAGCTACACCAACGCGTCGCGGACAGGCTCTACGATGTGTTGACATCTAATGGAGGATTGTACATCAAGCTTGGTAAGCGTTCAGCGCGGTATTCTTCTCACACTATTTTCTAACCCGAAAAAGGACAAGCCATTGGTAATAACGCAGGGAGCTGTTCTCCCCGCACCGATGCAAGAAAAATTCGCGAAGCTTTTCGACGACGCCGCCGCAAGTGTCATATGACGAAGTTCGAAGCCGTGTGATACGATCGCAATTCGGAAAAGATCCCGCTGCGTCCGACGTGAGTTTTCGAAGTCATAATTTGAGGAGAACGCTATTGCGAGTAATGCCAGCATTGCTCAAGTCCACAGTGGCGAAGCTGAGGCTGGCCGATGTGTAGCACGACGCAAGTCGTGGCGGTGAAAGTTCAGAAGCCTGCCGTTGGGAAGCAAGTCGAATGGGACCTTGGCGCATACCGGATAGTAATGTGGCTATACGAGAACTATTCTATTCGATATGCCGGTGTACTTCCTTGTCGGTGAGGTCGTTCAGTCTTTCGTTGACACTGGAACTGAACCTAGCCACCGTCGATTTCATTTCGGACCATCTACGAAAGGAGCTTGACTTCGAATGTGGAAGCTCAGAACGCGATGCAAACAGCGAAATTTGTCCTTACATCCCCCCCCTCCAAGGCACCCCCTTCGCTGCTGAGCCCGCCTCCCTTCCCTCCTCGCCGACCGAGTCTACATTCCAAAGGTGTTCCCGGAATATTGCACCAAAAAGGTCCTGGTCGCGGAATGGATCGACGGCGTACGCTTGAGTGACAGGTCCGCCATCTTTCGTCTGATGGGTGAGAAAGAACCCGCGCCCTCGTCCACACGCCAGCCATCCCAGACTGCCGAGGTCTCGACTCAACAGCTTCCACTGAAGCCTCTCTGCGGGGGGCGTCGCGGCTATCATGGATACAATGGTCCAGCTATTTTAGTGCCCAAATATTCAGCTGGTGGCTGGGTTTCACTGTGATCCCCACCCGGGGAACGTCATCATTCGTCCCCATCCCTCAAGACATGGCTACCCTCAACTCGTTTTACTCGATCATGGCTTGTACGTCCCCGTGCCTCGGATACATTCCGTAGGCAATACGCAACACTCTGGCGCGGGCTGATTACCATGAACTACGATACGATACGGGGCGTCGCGGCAGAATGGGGGATTGGCACGCCTGATCTGTTTGCAAGCGCAACACTCATGAAGCCGGTGCGCTTTGGCCCGCAGAAGGAGGCCGAAGAGTTCAACACAAACTGACAGTCAGTACGAGAGGAGTGTCTGCTCATCAAGAAGAGTGCTCCAGCGTTTCCTGACGGACACCGACAAGATTCCCAAGGAACTCGTGTTTATCGGTCGCAATATGAGGTAAGTTTATGACCTTTCCTCGGTATATCCAACTCTAATCGTTTCCCCCCAGAATTGTGCAAGGTCTGTGTCAGATTTTCCTCTTATCACTTTACCTACTGATCCATTGCACAGGAAACAATCAAATGCTGGGCTCTCGCACCCGTCAATCGCATCCGTATCACGGGCGAATGGGCTTCGCAGTCCCTTACTGCAAACCCAACCCTCACTATCAAACAAACGACTACGCGAATACGCCGGTTACGCGGCCTTCCTCTCCGTGATGTGGTCGATCGAATCTCGTGTTCTACGCCACACGTCTTCGCCAGTGGGCAAGTTTACGCCTTGGATGGTCCACGAGTAGCTTTGAGGACGAGCTGGAGAAGACGATGAAAGGATTCGCAAAGAGCAATTTCGGCGTGGAAATCGGTGACACGGCATTCGAGGGTTGAATTATGCTCACGCGCCTTCGTGCCGTGCACGTTAAATACCTCAGCCCATATATTGCATCCTCTGAATTATAATAAACCATTCTGCGCAAGATACTCATTGATTGTGTGCAGCTCAGGGAATAATGGTCGCAGCCGCTCGAGTACAGGTTGATCGTGTCCAGACATCACGAGACTCAAAAGCGCAAACAGGTCCTTGCCACATACCCGAAGCCGGTCCCACTCAACTCCTTCCCGGGCTCATAGTATTCGCAGCCGGCACCATTTATCCGCATTTCTATTGCATATCTACGCCTACCGCCACCTCGGCCGCTTCTTCACAATACAACTTGCCGTCAGCGATGGACTAAACAAACAAACTCTCACCACGGACGGGCCGCGTAGGATCGTGTGCCACCCAGCCCATACCAGTGAGGCAATGGCGTTGTTCGGGAAAGGGTGGTCTCAACTCGGTCCAGTGTCGATTTGAACTCTGCATAAATTGATCCCTCTCATCTAGTAGGACTGCTCCGCTGTTCGCGCCATCAGAAGGCTCAGTGGCGTCTGAACTGCTGACGGATTGCTTTTCCATCTGTAAAAGGCACGTGAACAGTCTGTGGACACATTCAATGCTCAATACATCGTATACGTTAGCTTCTTTCCCAAACATCGACATCGCGTACTCACGAGGCACGAACGGCTCCAGTCAAGCTCAGAGTCCGACGGCATGCTGTCACTATACCATTGAGCTGGATCATCCTCGGCCCACTTCACTTTCCTCCGACAAGCAGAACGTATTATCTCACAGAGACACGATATTTGACCAAGTAATCGCTCGTTGTCCCGTAAAGCTGGGCTATAGAATATTGCCGGTCGGTTAAGAGATGGGTAAATGCGATGGCCATATAATCACAGACATTTGAGTTAGGTAAATTCTCTATCGATAACCCCACTGGCAATGTTGATGCGTATGGAAGAAGGGAATAATCATTCTTGACCTGCAGTTTACGCGAACGCTCCCAAATCCTTACTATCAGGAAGCTCGAACCGATCATGGCGCACGACACTGATATCATTAGTCTCGAGGCATTCATTCTCACGAAAGTCATTTCGAGGTACTGTTGCCAATGATGTTTTCGGCATACGACACCGCCGCGATGACCTGTGGTATCAACATACGCGTAACGTTATCGCGGTCAGAAACTTCTAGGGTGAGCCGTCGCTGCGACGTCCTGTAAGAGCTTGGTCACGAAAACCGCATTCTGTGAGCAGAAAGAATACTTAGCTGCACGGTGCCACACCAGAGGCGCACTGGCAACAAGAGTAGACAAAATGACGATAGTAGGCAACACACTATAAGTGAGAGTGCGCACATCAATTCTTTCAGTGCCCGTGCAATACTTAGCAATAGCGACAGCTCTCTCAGATTCTGAGTGTCGACACATCTACGATCGCATTCTTGCGCGCGCACTGTCAGCTACATCCTGCTATGTACAACATTATCGGCGTACGTCCGGCTGGCGTTCCCGAGCGATGAGCGCCGACGTCCCAAAGAGACCGATTGAGCCCTGTTTTGACGCGATCTAGCCGGAGTCCACAGTTTTTGCCAAGGTTGTCCCCATCCCAGGCAACCTTATGCAGCCTTGCGGTGCAGTGCATCTTGCGCCGCGTACATGTGCGTGGCGTTTGCAAAGGGCGATCTGTCTAGGCAGGATCAGCGGGGAACGGTCGAACGACTACACGGCGAGTATAAAGTATTCGGTGTCGTAGGTCGCTGTCCTCGCAGCTCTGCAATCCGCACTATGGGTCAAACACAGCGCGTATGGGTCATCTCTGGGTCCAACTCCGGCCTTGGTCTTGCCATTGCTCTCCACGCCCTGTCCAAAGGAGATAAAGTAAGGTCTTCGACAAGTTGGTGCACATAAAATTAACAACTGTGTATCTTTAGGTTGTCGCGACCACAAGAGATTTAGACAAACTACCGTCAATTTTGAAGGAGAAAGGGGCCCACCCTCTTAAGCTCGATCTCACAAGCCCGGATGAAGAGATTGCACAGATAGCTCAAAGCGCACTGCAAGTTTACGGACACGTCGATGTCTTGGTGAACAGTGCCGGATGTTGTACACCAAAGCCCTTGGGAAGAAGCGGAGTGTGAGTTCAGTCCGATTCAGACATTCACGTCACCTAACTGAGTATGTCTATGTCCAGTATGAGGGAGGTCAGAACACAGTTCCAAACTCTGTTCTTCGGCGCCATCACGTTCACACAAGCTCTTCTGCCCCATTTCCGCCTCCGTCGCACCGGGCATATTCTCAATATTTCGAGTATCGCTAGCTTCCTTGCCCCTCCAAGCTGGGGAGCTTACGCGGCGGCCAAAGCTGCCCTGAATCTTTTCTCCGACACTCTGCATCAGGAGATGAAGCTGTTCGACGTACATGTCCAGACGATTGTCCCAGGTTATTTCCTTACGCCGTTCATCCCCTCCGTCAATGCGAGAGCAGATAAATTCGGAGATTTACACCTGCCCGGTTACGCAGGGCTATAAGCTAGCCAGACGTTTCCACGAGACGTCTCATGACGCAGGACAGTTCGGCGACCCGGAGAAGCTGGCCACTAGGATTTTCGAACTCGTGACGGGAACAGGAATGGCGGAAGGTTTGACTCTAAACCGGGGAGGGACGGTTCGATTGGAATCTCTTCCCTCTCGGTTCGGACTGCGAGGTAGCAGTGAAGAGCAGCTGGAGTCGATGCTGATGCGAGAATGTCAACGGGACAGAGCCGATATGGCGGTCCACTAACCTGGAGGGTGAGAAAACTGCGGCTAGTGCCTCGGGATCTTGAGGCTTGTAAGCAAAAGTGATTACATAGAGGTAATCATCAGGTATTATCAAAGAGTCGCCATCGCGTTGAAATCTTTCTTAATAGGGGAAAATGTCAAAGGAGCCGCTATGCTGACAAAGACATTGAGAATGATTTGTATGGGAGCCAATATCCTGAACGATTCCAAGTGGAGCGCGAACCTCACGCGAGAGATGTCAGCGCTTCGGTTCTGAGCAGGTAATCCATAGATATAGTCATCTTTCGACTTACAGTGTTTCGTTTCCGGACAACCTCGTCACAGCTTCGTGAGGGACAAATGGATGCAGTAACTTGGGGTTCGGGCGACATTCGGAGATACCCGAGGGTAGACAAAGCTGTGTAACAAACACTGAGCGTGCGTTTTTTTTTACAGTGTAGACTCCAAAATCTACTGAGCAGCATGCTTCCATCTGACATGACCTGCACATTGCTCGCACATCATGAATCATTCCCGTCGTATATTCAAGCACGCACTAGGAAGCCAGAAATCTGCTGAATTTCTTGCAGAAACACGACCGGAGGCCGTATCTATCCGATTCCCACGAGCTGGCTGAGTGCGCATCAAGTCCGTGACCTTTATATAGGGTTAGCAGAGACAATGTAGGGTAGCCGTGATGCACGAGTTGCTCGCTCACGGCGACAATGTCCTCTCCTAAGGCCCTCTTCATCGAAGATACGTGCCCCATCTGCAAAGATGACTTTGGCATAGACCGGCCAATGTGGAATATTGCCTGTGGGCACGTCCTCTGCTGCGAGTAAGTCGGCCGAATTTCGGTCCTTCGTGCGAAAAGCGTTAGTTGCTGATACTTGTGGGCGTCGTGTAAGATGCCTCTTTGGCATTGATCCGAAAGTATGCCCTCTCTGTCGTGAAGAGTATGAGGAAGGGGACATTGAATGTGTCGATGGGCTATGGGAAGAGCGGGACAGTGGAGGTTCAGAACATGCAGAGATAGGTGACGAGTTTTTTGAACATAATCTCTACGAGGAGCAACAATTCGAGTCATCGGACGAGGGACATTGGGCACCAAGCGAATACGAATACGAGGAAGACAGCGCAGCGTGGGAAGAATTTGAGCGAGCCTTGAGTACCTATGGTGAAGTTGGGGATGAAGTCGAAGATGGGGATGAGGTCGAAGATGATGATGACTTAAGCTATGTGCTGGAGAGGATCGAGGAGCTTCACCTTGGAGAGATCAATTGGACACCATCGGAAGACGAGCGCGAGGAGGACAGTGCGGCATGGATAGAGCTAACGCAAGAGAGATTTGTGCGGAGCTGAACAGCCTCCACACAATTTACCAATTATCCCTATTTATCACCTTGGGTTTATATGGAATAACGTAGCCATGTATTTGATCATGGATCTGAATCAGGCGACATTCATCGTAGTCATGGCTGTATAACAAAACATTCACAACCCTTACATCCCTGGCGTCTGCGAGCCCGAGATAGAGTGAGTAAAAGGTCTGGAAACAACTGTCAGTGTCCTCAAGAGAAAGTCAGGATACAAGAGGATCGAAGATCTACTGAGATCTACTGCCAGTCCCGCAATGCCCGAGCTTGTTGAGTCAGCGCCGCTGAATCCGTTGCCGGAATAACGTCTATCCTGTAGCCTCTCACGCTACCTGCATGGGTCGTGAGTTCCGCCGGACATCGTGTTAAGAACAATGTACGGATGGGGCAGGGACTTCCCCAGGATGTAGTAGTGTGACTGCATGCCCTTTGGTTGGATATCAATATATACGCGGCTCGTCAGTCTCCATTATATGTACACAATGGAATCCAACCCGCCTCAACGAGTTTGGGTCATTACTGGGACCAACGCCGGTCTCGGACTCGCTCTCGCCTCCTATGTCTTATCTAAAGGAGATAGAGTAGAACTCATTCCGCCTTCTGGCTTTGAAAATTGCTGATTTTCGTCTAGGTAATCGCAACCGTTAGATCATTGACCAAGTTCCCTCAGACTCTGAAGGATCAGGGTGCTCGTCCCCTCGTGATGGATCTTGCGAGCTCAGACGCAGAGCTCAAACGTTCCGCAGAAGAGGCTATACAAGTATATGGCCAAGTCGACGTTCTGGTGAACAACGCTTCATGGGGTGTAGTCGGTCCATGGGAGGAGACGGAGTGAGTAAATACAAACACGGTGGGTGGCTGCGAGAACGTACTCACTAAAATTATCGCAGCATGGATGAGCTCAGAGACCAATTTCAGACCATCTTCTTCGGTACTGTGTCTTTCACCCAGGGTTTTCTCTCGCACTTCCGGCTCCGCCGTGCGGGAAACATTCTCAACGTGTCGAGCGGAAGTAGCATCGGTGCTCTTCCAGGTTGGGGAGGATACAGTGCCGCGAAAGCTGCTTTGAACGTCTTTACGGATAGTCTGAACGGAGAGATGAGAGCGTTTGGCGTGTCAGGCATTGAGCCTCCTGCCAGGATACTTCCCCTCACAATTCGTCCCCACTCTCCTGGAAAGAAGCGGCCCGAATCGAGCATATATACCCGACCCGAGCCAGGGCTACGGCAGCTCGACCCACGTTCACGAAGTCAGTTGGGATGCGGGGCAGGTCGGGGACGTGGACAAGCTGGCTGCTCGAGTCTATGAAGTGGCGGCGAGGACTGGCATGGCTAAAGACCTGAATGTCAAGCAAGAAGGGAGGTACGACTGGACTCTGGTCCCGCTTGGAACCGACTGCGAGTACATGGTAAAGGAGAAGCTGGAGACAATGTTAGCGAATGTCAACGCCACAGAACCGATTTGGCGTTCTACAAATATGGACCAGGAGAAGCTGCGCCTCTTACCTAGAACTCTATAGTACCGTAAGCGCAGATGTATATATGGATTTTACGACATACGGTTGCCAATTTTAAAACGCTTGGCGATGAAAATCCTACATAATTCCAAACGTTGTGAACTGCTGTTATCCCTTGCGGAAGACGCGGGGACGTACTTTTACTTCCAAAGGCCGCCAGTTGGAAGGTCTGAATCGCGCTCTGCGAGATGCTCGTGGCATACAAGTCAAGGTACTGGCAGTCCATATTTTACAGCGAGTCGAACTTTCGTTGCAACGGGCGCCAATGCAGCATTGATCGTAAGGCAGCAGCGCGAGTGTGTGAGCTTGCTCCCAACCGTCACCGCCACCTTCGCTACGCGCGAGTCTCATCGACTCAATGTCTTTCGGGCTGGATATACGATGGATCGTATCACTCCCTCCTCTTTACTCTATGCTCTACATTCGCCCAGAACGTCACCGATGAGAGCATCTTCAACATTACAGATGAGTAGGTAACCTGTTCGCCGACCAAGCCAATCCTCCTAACCCTGTTTCAGCGGTTCCCCCACCGACCCTTATCTCAAATACAGGCCGTCATTTTCAGCATCTCTGCCTATACAAATATTGATGATTGCATCGTCTTGACATTAACCTCCGTCCTCCTCATCCACCTCATATTCACTGCTCAGTACCACTGGCCTCTTGCCCCAGTCAACTACGCCTCTACAACTCTCCGCCGTCATAACCCTGCTTGTCTCTCTCATCGCTACACTCAACGTGGTCCTCAATGCAGCAACACTCGAGAGCCAACAATGGCCCTATATGCTCACATACATTGCTGTCGACATCCCTCCTCTCCAGTTAAAGGACAGCAGTGGTTGGAAGCAGGGGGAACTCGCCGCTTGGTTACTCATGAACGCCACGACGTCGGCTCTTATCCAGGTATGCCTCATCTTCCGAGTTTTCCCCAAGCATTAACGACCCCACCTGGTGTAGATCACCCACATACAGTTTCTCACCCTCCTATTCCCCTCGAGCCTTGAGAAACGTCTTATATTTGTTCTGCTGGGACCTCTCGCTGTAGTTGCCGCCGTCATGCAACTTGTACCCCTCAACGACGACTCAAACGATGGCAAACTGACATCACTCGCAAGCGCTGTGCAGAACGTCTGCAATGCAACGCTTTCCCTCTTATTTCACCTCCTCACTCTTCATATGGGGGCTTTTTCGTGAATCGCAGACAAGCATGGAGGACGGACGGTGGTACGGCAGCCTTCGGTCTCGGCGCGCTGATGCTCGCAGCTCGCCTCGACGGGCATCACCTTCATATACATTCCAAGTCGAGATCACTACTCCTGGATGCCGGGACTCATGTGGGCTGTCATTCTTTGGCAGAGTTTCCTGGGCTGGTGGTGGTGTGGGTCGGCTCAGGTATGGGCGTAGGCGAGGTGGAAGAACTGCTCAGGCGCGAGGAGAAACGCAGAAAGAAACGCAAGGCACGATTGGTAGCGAGGGCAGATGCGGAAGGAGCGCGCGCAAACGTTTTGGAAGGGCGTCGCGTCCGCGCTCGGATACGATCCCCGGCGAGCGATGATCCATTCGCAGGTGGTCAACCGGTCGAGCAGCGATAATGGCGACGCAGGTGGAGATAGATCGCACAGCACGGCTGGGAAGACCACAGATACATCGAGCTTCTCCGGTTCGCTGGACCCGTCCACGATGGCTGGCATGAACGCAGTAACGCGGAGACTGAACCAACACCCGGCGGGCCGACAGCTGTACTCGTGGTATTTGCGGCTTCGTCACGCCCACTTGACTGCTTCCCCCGCGTACAGGCCGAGGAAAATGTTGAACGAATTCAACAAGTCTACGGGAGAGAGAGCGCGGAGATCGACAGGAGCGATGTTGATCCCAGCATGATCGGTTGGGGGCTGGGTAGCTATGGCATGCGGCAAATGCGGGACGGTGAGGATACGGCGGAAGGGATGCAAGGTATCCTTGAGGTGGACGAGGAAGACAGAGAGAGCGACCGAAGCAGTCTCGAGCTTGGAAACGAGCGAAAATCTGAAAGTAGCTTTGGGGAAGCAGATAGGCATGCAAGACGGAGACGAAACCGAACCGCTAGGCGAGACAAGGATGGCAGAAGCGACGGTACCTTGCCACAGCACAATGTACCCGCCGAGGAACTGCAACCTGCCTCCATGTGGTATTGGGGTCCCCTACGACGATGGAGGTTACGGGACTCTACTGTTTATACCTGACACGCAAAGTCACTCTGACCGCTTGCTGTATTTTTTATCTTGTACTCATACTATTCACGGGTTCTTGGATACTTCTCACTCGCTTTAATACGGTGGATTCTAGCTATTTCATGCTTTCACGACTATCCTCAATTCTCTACCTCCGCTCGATCGATTTGGGATCGTTGTGGCCGCCAATCCTCCTCCAAACTCAAACAACGGTGTGTCCTAATCATCAGGCTTGAAGCTTGAAGTTTAGGACCCTCACTCAATTCATTGCTTGGATTGTTGCCTGTGTAGGGTAGTTAGAATAATTGGCCAAGAGTATATTCACTTCTGGAAACCTTCACCTAGAACCTGCTGAGGAATACTAGATTTCTGTATTCCCCTATCATGAGATATAAGCCGCGACCCAGCCAGGGAGGCTGTATAGGATTCCCAGATTTATCCACTCCTCCATTCGTTACGCCGTCTCCAAAGAAGACGTAACCAGGAATGTACCGGTCCACGAACCTAAGGACATGATATCAGAAAGTCGCCTTTGCGGCGAGAAACTCGCTTATACTTCTCAACTTGCTCGTCGGTCATGCCGATGCCTCCATTTAGCATCTTCATATCATGTTCTTGCTGCAATCGCCATTTATAAATATAGACGTAGGGATGAGTCTCCACTGGCTTGATCTACTATCGACATTCAGTGGAGAGAATTGAGTATCCCAGAAAGATTACATACCCGAATAAATGTGTCAAAATGCGACCACCAGCTGAGCAGCTCGCCCAGCCTCTCGTTGATGTCATACACATCTTCCTGCTTGAAACCGCGAGCGCGAAAGAAATCATCGGCCAGACCTGATACAGGAAGCTCGAAGCGACGGTCGATTTCCAGCCTGCTCTTTGGATAAAAACCCCACACACCAACCCTCCAAGATCACAACGTCAACAGGACCTCGGACAGACAGTCCTTCAACGCGATCACCTTCACCCCCGTATAGACTCTTGTCGAACCTAGGAATATGTATCGGACTGTCTCGAAGAGACAGTTCGTTGACGCTCTTCAAGCGAGTGAGGATCTCGGTCCCCAGGGCTACATCGTGAGTCCCTGGTTGTCCCCTTCCCTGCAAGAGCCTGTTATTTGGATATGCTTGCGCGACGGCTACGAGCTGATCGTGGGGAAGATACAGGTCATCTATGGAGAGTACAACGACAGAAAGCGGATTGGATTTTGCAGTGAGTGACTCTCGCAATCGTGTCGTTAGGAACGTCTTTCCGCTGCCTTGGGGACCTTGTACCGCGACGCGACGAACAGAGGTGGTATTGTGCCGCTGGTGTGGCGTTCGCGATGGCGGCTAAGCTGCTCGAGGACAAACTCGTGCATTTCGTGCACATGAGGGGAATCCATGACTGCGCACTGAAGCTAGTTTGTGGTTTTAGGCTGGGTTTCACAATGAGTGGAGGAGGGTGATATAGTATAAGGCTTCAAAGACAAATCGTTGCAAGAAACTCGGAGTGGGCAGCCGGACCGCGCACCTAAGAGCTGGCGCCTGCGCCAATGCGCCGGATGTCGGAGCCTGATCATATTGATCGCAACAGAATCTCCGCTGATGGCAGGACTCGTGTCTAGCGCCTGCTATTCGTGGCAGCGAGTCCTGGGGCTGCGCGTTATAGACGCACTCTTCGACGCGCAACGACGTCCGACCCCTTCTCGATTCCCCTTTTGTATCCAGACTCACGAAAATGATGTCCTCTTCCGACCCTGCGACGTCCGACACGCCCTTCCAGCCCATATCGACGCAATACACGAAACTGCAGCGGCAATACCAGCAGATACTCGACAAGGTCACGCCCTTCGTGCTCTACCGTTGGCTGGGGACAGCGGGGCTGTTGAGTATATTCATGCTCAGAATTGTAATCTCGCAAGGAGTGAGTGCATAAATATGATACTGGGGATACATCCTTATCATTCGTCCTGAATAGTGGTATATTGGTGAGTTTTGCATCGATGTTTTACGTGAAGTTGAGCCCTGAGCAGATTTTATTACCGCCTCGTAGTCTGCTGTAAGTCGTCATTAGATTCATGCTTTGCATAACCTCACGAATTGCTCTACCAGATGCCCACGCCATTTACCTCCTCAACTTGCTGCTTGCATTCCTCCAACCAAAATTCGACCCATCCCTCCAAGATGACCTTCTCGCGGACGAAATCGAGGGTGGCGGCGAAGACATGTCCTCGCTACCATCTGCACGCGACGACGAGTTCAGGCCGTTTGTTCGTCGTCTGCCGGAATGGCAATTCTGGTAAGCCGGACCACCAATATGGATGTCGCTTGCTGATAGTCACGCTTTGCAGGCTGTCCTCTACGCGGGCGACACTCATCGCACTCTCTTCTGCACCTTTTCAGAAGCGTTTGATGTCCCAGTGTACTGGCCTATTCTGGTCATGTACTTCTTCGTACTTTTCGTGTTGACGATGCGCAGGCAGATTCAGTACGTCCAACCTCACCTTTCTGTCAAGCGCTCTCCGCTGACCGCTCTTTAGGCACATGATCAAGTACAAGTACATCCCCTTCGACTTGGGTCGCAAAACTCGCTACGGCCCTCAGGCTAGGCGGTAGCATCCCGCATCTTGTCCGAGTGTAGCTCTAGACGGGCTCTGTCCGTAGACTTCTCACGCGCACCATGTTATATCTGTCTGGATAGACTCCACTATATATTCCGAGACTTAATACGGGACATTCAGAACACGAATGGGATTACAGCTTTGCGCTCTTTGGGGTAGTCCGGGAATTTATTGTGGTACCATTTTGTGACCCCGCCAGGCGCGTGAGATCATGAGGAGAATTTCGGCATAGAAGAATACGAAGGGTGGGTTGATGGTGGCAAGAAACGCGGAGAGCGAAGCGAATGAGGGTACAGGAGAGCCAGCGAAAGCGAAAAGCCTAGCCATTCCATCCACTCGCAAAAGTAGTTCGGGTCAAAGAGATGTACTTGTACAGGTAGCCGTAGGGCACGGCGTAGTGCTCTTGTTTATTCTTGCCGTTATTGTCGTCCTCTTCGCGGGCCTTGCCTTTGGACTTAACATTGCGCCGAAGGTTAAGTAGGATTTCATCGTGGAGTATGTTGCCTGCGAATCCCAGGGCCCATGTCGCAATACCCACCCAGAAGAGCGGGCGTGAGTATGCTCCCACAAGAAACTTGGCAGCAGTGGGTGAAGACAAGTAAGCTCCCAGAAGACTGCCGTTAACGGTGTTGAATGCGACCGCAAGTAGCGGTACGACGATGAAAGATTTCGACCGCGAAGGTGTGCGGAGGGGCGAGACGATAGCACGGTTCATGTAGTGGATCAAATACAGAGCCGCGAGTAGCGTTGAAGGGTTAGACAGCGTCAAGGGTGGGGACTGCCCAAAATTCGAGGGTGAGAGCGGCGAGTGAAGGTATGCGTAAGAGAAGGCTACGGGCGCAACAAGTTCCATCACCATCCATGACTTGATGCCTACGTGTAGACGTATAGTCAGGGTCGAGCGTCCACGCAATGAGGTAATGCGAGTGGTCTCACCGTCAACGAGCCATACACTATTCTGATCCTTCAATGTAAAGCGACCAAAGGGTGCGTCAATGACAAAGGTCAAACGCGCACGCAAGATGCGGGAGTGTAACGAAAGCTTTTCTAGCGACTGGCAGCGTGGGCGGTAAGCAACTATCAGGATCTCGATGACACTGCCCGATGAACATACCGTCATACAAGGCTTGGACTTGCGAGGCTGCTGCTGCTTGAGACATATTTGCGGGACTGCGAAGAAAAAGCTTGGATACGAGGCAGAGTGGTGGTGGGTGGGAGCGTGACCGTGTGAGGCACGCGCAGCGACGCGGAAGAGAAGAGCTGGACACGGACGCGAGGAGCGTGTCTCGCTCAAGCGCCCATCTCTGCTGTGTATGATTGGCGCGCAACCTTTTCCTCATCACGCGAATCGAATTTCGTGTCAGTGTCTCCTTGCCTCTCGTCCCCCTCCGTCGCTTTGCTCGTCGACATTCGACCTTTGGTCGCTGGTCCGCGTCCCACTGCCACTGCCTGACCTCTCCGAGCGACGGCATGGCGTCGTCTATCTATTTGTCCCGGGTAATGGCTTCTCGGAGAAGCCACATCTTGGCAACGGCTTGCCAACGTATAACGCTGCTGTCCGCGAGAAGCAGCACCGAAACCACCATAGCGTGTCATGGCTCAATCCCGTCTCTCTCCCAATCCCAGGAGTTCATACGCGACGTCTGCGGCTCATGGTGCCCAACTTCTCGCGTCTCTTCCACTCCAGTCAAGTGCGGTTCGGCCGGAGAAGAGGGCCGTTCATGCTTTTCATGGCTCTATTTGCGACGCTATACTTTATTGTCGTCTTAAACCGGAGGTTTACCAGCAATGATCAGTCGTGGTCGCCTCCAGGCTTCCCAGACTTCGACCCCTCAACATTGGTTTACAAGCGCGAGGATCTTCAGCGAATATGGGAATGGGAGATTGCTGCGGGACACTACCCAAGTGGACGCCGGAGTACGTTGTCATTTCAAGTGCTAAGAATCCTCTATCTCACACCATCTTATAGTACCAGAGCAAATCGGTCTCACAAACCCGCCTCGTAACCCGGCGCTCTCATCCCGTCGAACTGCTGTATTGCCTCCTCGCTTCAGAGGGCCAATCTCCACAGATACAATTGGATTAGGGCCTAACCGCATATATCCCGACATTCGTCGCGAAGTTCCAAAATGTTGCCTATCCTCCCCGTCCAATAGCTGGAAGTGTTGCAGACCTGGATGTTGTGATGGACCACTGTGACTTCCAAACGAATAAAGTACGGTTTTCATCCAGCCGCATAAATTGAAGCCTGACATATTGTGTCGCAGTACGTACGCGACTGCTTAGAAGTTCTCCGAGTCGGAGCTGGACTTGAGCTCGGAGCACAAGTCAGGCGGGCAAAGATGGACGACTGGAAATACATCTATGTAGAGGATAGTGCGTCTGATAACAGCACTGACCCCTCTGCGTACACGAAGCCACCCATCGTACTCAAGGCTCAGGGCGATGCAGCTTCGAACAACGAATTGCCCAAGAAACGTGGTTCGGAATGGGAGCCGACTCTGCACCTGCCTGCCCCGCCGAAGTACGTTCCTTACAAGGACCAGGGCGACGTCTGCGACGAAGAGAATCCGCGAATTTTACCACATGTTCTGGACAGGGCCATTCACGGACAAGCCATATCTCGCTCTCCTGTCTTTCCTCTATACGCAGAACCTCGGACTACAATTCGAGGAAGGCACACATGACCCCAACGTTTTGCCGGCCAAAGTTCTGGCTGTGGATCAATCCCGGCCCCGCAGCCTCGATTCCCAACCCTACCGCCGTGCGCGATATATGTACGACTCGCTGAAGTCCAAATCCTTGGGCATGCCCCTTTCCTACACCCCCGCTTTAAAGACGTCATCCAGTTCAAACTCTGGAACACGACAGAACAGCTGGATGGTATTCAGAGAACTCAAGGACGAGTGGCGAACGCTGCGAGATAGCTTGTTCAACTCCGGTGGTCACGTCGAGAAGATTCCCCAGGAAGAGAAAGAGAAGACGACGGAGGCTGCGGAGCCGGAAGCAACTGAAGAGGGGGCCATTCCCAAGGCTCCAGCTCCTACCAAGAAGAATGAGGACGATAAGGTCAACCGTGTTGGATCGAAGTCCCCCAACGAATATGACCGTCTGTCTGTCATTCTCTCTGACATGGTCCGTTTCGTCTTGTGCCATCGGTTCGGCGGTATCTACCTCGACGCGGATACTATTCTCCTTCGTGACTGGGGGAAGAGCTGTGGGGCTGGCGAGGCGCCTTCGCATACCGCTGGTCGCGCGTCTTGAGAAGTACAACACCGCGGTGCTGCGCATGAACAAGAATTCCGCGCTCGGCACATTCTTGTTCAGGACGGCGCTGAAGAATGGTCTCGACTTCCACCCCATGAGTATCTCGAAAGTACACGAAGGATGACGTACCTAGAAGGACTCCTCTTACGTCTTCCCGATGCGCTGTTCGAGACTCGGCTTGGCTCAACACCGAATCGTATGACGACCAGCGTGACCGCCCACCACAGGCCCTACTTCACTGCTCGTGAGTAGAGACGGCTATATACGCCGGCGCAGTACTCACCATTACACACAGCTTCCAAGACTTCTTCGAAACACCCGTAGTATCCAGTGCTGCCCCCCAAGCTCTCGGTATCGATGGCTTCTTCAAGGGCGCGTACTCCGTACCACTATTTCCATAACTTCTGGTCAGTAGCGAAGCGCCTCTAATATCTTTTTATTTTGCTGAGTCCAACCTAGGTGGAGGCCATTTGAGGCCCTTTTCACGCAACTTCCCCGACTTAGGACCTCGCTTCGCTGCAGGAGAAAGACAAGCTCGTGCCCAGCTGGCTGAGAGCAGCTCAGCCAAGCTCCCCGATCCGGAAGATGAGACGGTCGATGACGACAAGCGCGACCTGGACTGGGGCGACCGTGCTCAAGAGGACCATGGAATCTTACGTCCGTGGCGAACGACCGAACATGTACGGAGAGTGGATCAAGTGGTGACCACATCTCTCTGCGGTGTGACCCCTAATTGACATCTTTCCCCCGAACCCTGTATATAATGCTCCCGTTACTGGAAGAGGTTGCCCCCTCGCTCTAATGACCTTCGTTTCCTTCCCTCGTACATTGCTTTAGTTTGACGTAGGCGTCACGCGGGGCGGGTTGGATTACTACAGGGTCGAACGCATGATTGCGTTTTTGGAGCATGGTTGCCCGGCTTATACCATAACATATCTCCCGGATACATCCTGTGAACCTCTACTGTATACGCCCCTCAGAAATACGTGGGCTGGTGCGTGGGTCTTTAACCATAGTGTTTTGCTGATGTACCTAGAGTGTGGCTATGATTCTCCTTGCTGTCGCTCGAGTAGCCAACGCAACGCTGCTAGGTGTGTATCTAATCTCGAGTGTCAGACGCGCTGGCGCTCTTTCCTATTCGTCTTGCGTCTGTGACAACCGCGACCTGCGGCCAATGTACACCTCGGATTATACCCCACGGCCTCTAACAACTTGGAAATTACGCTGAGGATGAACTCGTACCCACGACAGAGCTGCTCGCACAGCTCGCCACCGGTTATGTTTGTTGGCTGTCTGGGGGCCCACAACCACCAACGACCCCCACCGTCCCCTGCGCCGAAAGCCCAGGATCCATTCACTGTTCTGGCATTTGTGCGGCTGAAGGACGCGTTGCAATCCCAGAGAATAGCTGCTATTTGGCAGCCAGATAAATCCAGACCTTTCAAGCCGTCTTCGTCGAACCCGTAAGTCATCCGTCTTAGGTATAAATAAACGCAGGTCGACGATATAGGTTGTCGAGTTCGTAACGTATCGCCGGTCAAGTCCGTCATGCTAACCATGATATTGACTTATCCTAGGATGCCCGCTTTCCTCCGCGCAAGATGCAACCTGCAGAAGACCAGCAGTTTCTGCCCACACATTCTCCATTATCCCCATTGACACCATCATCCCCACTTTATCCAGACGGTCTCATCGCCCCCATATGGATCAGGAAGCATACATCGCTCGTGCCTTCGGTCTTTGTTCTCTTTAAACGTCTATCGTTTGAATACCAGCGGGCCCATACCGGCGGGACACCATTGGACATTCCCCGACCCCGACCTTGACCGTGAACGAGAGGTGAGGGAGAAGAGAAGAGATGCTGAGCTTGCCCAGGAGATTGCAACAAAGAAAGAAGACCACAAATGAACGTTCCATTAAACTCACCGTAGTCCTTATGGCGAGTAGGAAGATGTTAGGTACATACGATCGCGAACCGTCTCAAAAACAATACAATAACACTTTGCAGATGACCCCGCACTAGATACAGGCTCACGTATATCCGAAGACAAAGTGGCCTTGACCCCCGAGCTGCTTTGTTCGTTCTCAGCCCAGTCGCGCCGTCAGAATAGGTGATTTTGTGCGCAGGTGTGGTGATGTCCGTGACATACCCACCAGCCAAACTTATCCTCACTTCATCAGTCTGCAGGAGGCTCTCTGGGAACCCGCTCTTGAGTACTACACAAACCAACCCTCAAAACGGGTTATGCGAAACGAACCGGCATACGCAAAGTGGATCGGCCCTACCGCTTCGTTTTTCTCCCCGCTGCCACGATCTCTGCACGCCCACTAAGACCTGAAGGATGGACAGTGAGATATGAATACAAAATGGGCGTGTTTTGCCGAGTTCCGTGGCGAGGATGAGGTTGCGCTGAAGTACGCTTTGGATGGTTATGCAGTCATCTTTGCGCTAACAGAGATAGATAGGGCATTATCAAGACGCATATTCTGCATTGCAGATCATGTTCGGATCGACTGCGATTCTACCTCCTCGGACTAAACGATGGGCTGAAGCGAAGGTCCTCGCTGACTGCATTAGCCTGAAGGTGATTCTCATTTGTATATGGCGTTCTACCACTCACCTTGGATCTAGATATGCAAGATGTATCTTTATAACAACGAACATTTCTCTTGCTCTTGCGCACCATTCCATGCACATATCGCCGATTCGCGGATTTTTCCCGAGGCTGGGGTATAGGAGAAGAGACTTTCGCGTTTTGGAGTTTGGCTCTCGCGCGGGCAGTAAGCATAGGTTGACCCTACAATGACACCCTTTCGATACTAATGCGGCAATTAAAAAGACATCGTGTTTTTGCTGAGTTGCTCGAACAAGGGACCCGATCGGGGGGAGACCCTCAAGATTCCAACATATACCTTCCGGCGTCTGCATCTGCCGCTCTGACGTTTGTCTCGCAGTCCTCTAGACTCTCAGCGTAGTGCGGTGGAAATGGAGTCTCATGCGATCCTTGGGTCTGAATCCCACTCAGGCATTGCATGCCATGCATCCAGGTTTCTACTACTAATCGTGGCGGCACGTTGTACTGAGAACCGTAGAACGAGATTTTTACGTGCTGTTGGAAAACGACGTAGGTGACCAACTGAATAACACTCTTTGTGCAAGGAGCTGATTGTACTCTTCTAGTCACAAGACAGTCCCAGTGACGTCTTCACCGGGCTTCGCTAATGAGAACAAAAGTCGATCATCTTGCAATCATATTGGAGGTTAGAATCTCTTCCAATACTTGTACATGATTGCTAAGTATTGGTCTCAGCTCTATACAAGATCCTACGAACTGTTTAAGAATCATGCCGCTTCCAGCCCCGCACAAAATCAAGGCAGACAGACACTTTGGATTGCCTATCGTAATTGCTCAGACATACTTTGAGTCACAGAAGTTTCGACATGGCCGTCGCGGTGAGTGCGCTTGATGATTATCCTTGATGTGCGACTGAAACTGCATCTAAGGTTCTTCGAGCGTATAGCAAAGACTTATCGACGAGAGAAGTGGGATCCTATGCTAGTTTCCACTGTTGTCGACCTGGTATAGATGTGCTCAGCAATTGGGATATATGGAGCTCAGTGTTCAGCTCTTGTTCGAAATGCTCGCGCACGGTAAGCCAGTTTCTCTGCACCGATATATATTAATACTCATGCTACTTTTAGGCCCTAACGATGCAGAGGACGAGCCGGACGCAATTCAAGAAGATCTTTTGGCGGTTCTCAAGGTATGAGAATTGATTTAGCTTATGTATGGCGTCTTGTAAATGTCACCAACAGAGTACGGTACCAGCTGACTTAGACCGACCCACTCGTTGTGGACCTGCTGGACGCGGAACCGTTATGTACGTGGTACTCGACCCTGTCGCATGATGTCCCCTCATTTCCTTTTTAGTGGACTCCACCGTTGTGTTTTGGTCTCCTGAAATTAAAGTTGGGGAGCCTGCCGTGTATCAACTCACACTCTCATCTCCATCCCATGTATTCGTGCACTCTTTGCCATTCACCTCTCTGACCATCCATTTCGACGATCAAACCCCTCCGATCACAGTTGTGCACAGGCAATCCACGGTGGAGGATGAAAGGCCTTTAGTGCAGCATGTGGACTTGGGACAAGTAGAACCTCTCGTTGAATCCAGTGGACAATGTTTCGCGTGAGGTCGAAGCGGTTCTTCAATGGAGACCAGGCAGTTCGATTGTCTTCACAGGGTCTCTACTCTCAGCTATACCCGCGACATTGACCGTACGTCTTATAGTGTAGGTTCCCTCATTGTAGAAAACGAACTCACCAGGGGGGGACTTAGATCTCCAAGCTTGTGCTCACTCTCAAACAAAGCAGTTGGTGGATAGAACTTCCTCTACAGCCTACTAGTACCAAAGAAATGGCTTTGCCGTTGACAGTTCCCAACTGGCTAAGCTCCTCTGCCCCCATCCGTTATATACCTATACGCCGCGATCCCCCAGCATCCCGTGTCTAACGTGACGTATGTTCATTGGCAGGACTCCTAGCCCTCGTGTACTGACGAACACGGACAGTGTCCGACTACGGCCACATATTCTCAATGTCGCATTATCCCACGATGCCCCTCCGTACCTTGGGCAGAGGAGTATCCTATTTCCGTGGAAGTCACCAATGTATTGACGTACCGAGAAAATAGCTTGTGAATGTCGCAGTCGATGCGATGCTCGGCATCCTTCTGAGGATGAACTTGCATGTAAGAGAGGATCCACATGGGTCATCAACACTTTCCCGCTGACAGTATTTACAGCCAACAGCATCAGTTTATGATAAAGACACATGGGCAAACCTTCTCAAAGGGATTTCATATTGGGACTCTGTCGCCCGGCGTCAGCGCTTTGAAGACCATTTATCTTCGAAGTGCAGGTGCGGCTTCGGATGTCGTCGTCGACATCTCCGTTCGATCTCGTGTTGCCAGACGCGGTTCCGCCACAGACACAGTCCATCATCACCAAAGCATGTCCTTCACTGTTCTCTGATGACACTGGCGAGACTTTACGAACACTGGTAGTACGCACTGTTGACCCCATCACCGTCAAGCACGACGTTGTTTTATCGACGGTCAACACGGCAACTGCCCGGCAATCGCGCGGAATTATCGACGTACGATGCCGAGTCTCAGTCGCGATGCAAGTCACGCAGAGGCTACAATTGTAACGCTCTGGACTTGTTCTGGCCCACACGGTATCAAGGTTGAGAGTGCTGAACTAATTAGAGAGGTATTTGGGCTTTATTCTACAGCACCCTTCTATCATATCTGATCTATTATATAATGTAGGATAATCTCGACGCAAAAGTCGTAAAAAACTGTACTGGAAACAGATACGGAGGACTTTCTGTCTGAATGGCTACCTGGAGACGTAATTCAGCGATTGCTGTCGGGGCAAGCGTTAAGCTTGCCAGAAGACTTGCTTGAATGAATCTGTACAAGGTCCTGGATCCTATAAGATCACTTGGAGACGGTGGAACGCGCTTCCTGAAGTTCTCACGCTCATTTACTCGGAACGTACTGCAGCGTTCTGCCAAACGGCCAGTTGGGCTCACTTGGAACAAGCCGATTTCCCCTCCCTTCCCTACGGCCTCCTCGGGATGGGTCGATCATCGCTTTGCTGAACGTGCCAACGCAAGCGAATTTACATGTGCCCATTCAGATCCGTTTTGACAGTGCGGAATTTACGGTCAACCGGTTGTGCCGCCAACGTCGTGGTACAGGTTGAATCGATCCCGCAGACGGCTTCGTTATGGCAGGCCTCAGGAGCGGCAGGCTAACCCATCCTCCTGCCGGGTGGGGAAGAAAACGGTCACGTGAACCTCGTTCCGATTGTCGTGCGGATACTTCCAAAGATACCTGTAATTAAAGTCACCGACCGTAGAGCTTCCGTTGGTTCCGCAAACAGGACGCACAAGCCGAGGCGAAGGCGAAGTGGTGCCAGTTGTGGACGTCAGATGGGACGGGAAGGTCAGCCGACGGAGAAGACCGTCTGAGACCTGTTGTAGCGAAAGATAAGAAGGTGTCGTCTGATGTTGTAATCCTTGTGCTATACCCAATAGTGCCTTAGATTTTGTGACTTCTTCTCATCCACTTTGCTACCCCAGTGCAGGCGTTGCAGAGGCGTAGCGACGAAGGCGTTGCACTTACTTACTGGTTTTCAGGATGTTCACACAGTCGAGCCTTGACTCCGGTCTAGACTTCGCACTAGATTTCAACGACATTGACAAAACGCAAACTTGCAGGAGAATGGCGATCGCAGGTCGTCACCCTAGATTGAACAAGATGCACGCTCCCGTGACTTATAGCGCAACTTCTCGAGTGCCCATCGATTCCGAGGACTCATAGCCTTACTGCTTCAGTAGAACTGGTGAGGTAATGTTGCGATCAATCGGCCGTTGGTACGCTTATTTCATTGCCCGCGAGAGGATCAAGCGAGAACTACGTTTGCATTTGACTTAATCGCCACTGCTACAGTTGCCAGACAGAGATGCAGAGGGCGTGCGACCGAACGACGTCATCGCTGACCTCTGCTTAACCGCTCGAATTGCAGCTTACTCATGCATATCTCAGACAAGTATAAGTTGGTCTTAGACCCCCTTGATTTACAAGGCGCCCATTAGACGCCTTTATCCTTTGTAAATCTGACGGTTTGCCGGCGCCTCTCTAAGCCGTCAGATCTTACCCCACTATTCTGTAACCGTCAATGTAATACACCTAATAGAGTATGTGGCGTCTCAACACAAAACCCAAATGTATGATTTGTGACCAGTGGTTTACTGTAATTATATCTCATTTTGGCACGTGAGTGGTGAAATGCAGTAGCGCTTAGATTTGGCTAGGCATTTGGTGACTTGTCCTGACAACTCCGTGACACCTCCCAATCCAAACTGCTTTGCTATGACCTCTCTCAATCCTTTTTGAAAATATCACTGTGATTCTCACAACGCGCTATCAACACTTCCAAGCCATGATCAAGCAGAAGATAATGTAACAAACGGAGAGGCCGTGGTAGAGGCCATGGGCAAGTGCGTGGCAGAGAAATTTGGTGAAAAGCGTGGACCGGAGAGGCGGGGGAAGGGTCGTGGAAGAGGGCGTGGAAGAGGGCGTGGAAGAGGGCGTGGAAGAGGTCACAAAAGAGGAAATGGAAGGGTTCATGAAGAAGACTATGGCTCAGAAGAAAAGTCCAGGTACGTCAAATCTGGGCACGTCATTCTTACCATCTAAAACCTGGTATGTTTTTAGTAGGCAGTGAGACTCTTCCACAAGAGCCTGAAAATTCCTTAGTGGAAAGTGTTGATACACCAACAACTCATTCTCTATTGAAAAAAGCCGCTTGACCACGGAAGACTGGTATAAATCTAAGCGGCACAACAAAGACGAGCTATATGCCAGTTACGTTAAAGCAGGCAAGAAATGGCTAGAAGACTGGGTAAAAGAGGATACAACAGAGCAAGAAGGTGTGATCATTCATTTTCTCTGATAAACCAATTCACTTAGTGTTTGCAGATTCAGAGCAGGAACGGAGACAGCCGTGCTTGCTTTTCCGGAGCTTTTGACAAAATTAGGAGAGCATACCCCCACTGTTCTCCTGTCTATACCTTGCCTACAAATGTGAACACCAAGGGCTTGGATTTTCTACTGCTGAAGGAGTGCGTTCAGCTTTCAAGAACTATTTTGAGATGTACGTCATCTATATAATTGGAACAAGATTTTTATTAAATATGCAATACTTAGGGTCCTAGGCAGCCAAGGAGATAGCTGGACATTCGACCCTCACACACAGAAATGGAGCGGAAACCCCAGTATTCCAGTTTCCCAATTCAAGGCCTACTTCGAATCACTGAAAAACAGAAGTAACCCCGCCTCAGTATAACGGTTCAGTAGGCGTTACCTATGCTTCCAAAAGACCTCGCAATTATTCATGCTTGGCTTTGTACAAGTGAAGCAGAAAACCTCCTTGGTAAAACACGCTGCCTTTACTTCAAGGCATTTTCATCCTTGGCCATCGTGTTATGGACACGGTATGTGTTAAACCATCTGACAGTAACCATGTTACTGACAATAGATTACAGAAATGATGAACTGATTAATTTACAGTTTCAAGCATATCCAGTTTGATCTATTATCACAAACAGGAAATGTCTATCATAAAGTCAGTCTCATTTTCCGCAAAACTAACAAGGATCCCACGAAAGGCAAGTCCATCTGATTTATTTTCATAAATAACTTGTAATATTATACTAACGCTTACGCACAGGCCAAGACTACTTTCTTCCACCTGATCTTAGCATCCTGAAATGAATGCCTTTTACCATCTTATATCTTGGCGTCGATCTGGCGTCATCATTTTTGCAAGCATTGCTAAGACCGAGGTTCCCTCTTTTCTGAGACGACTTTCGTTTCTCCTGCGATTGCGTCTACTGGCCAGCTCAAGTTCGAGATAAGCAATGAACCGATCATCGTGTTCGAAGTGTGCTTTTTGGATATTGTGGTGGAACAATCTGGCGTACTTGCTGGACGGAGCGGCAAATTCACCACTCATTGTTTCCGACGCGGAGGAGCTCAATATCGCTTTATGTGGGACGAGAGAAAATGGAGCTTAAGGTGGGTAAAATGGTGGGGTGTTGGTCATCAAACGAGAACGTAAGTGTTTTTTGACTATATTTCCAAAATACTCAATTTATTATACTAAGGTCGGCACTATCATCATGCGCTATTTGCTTGATGAGCTAATGAGCTATGAAGAAGGTTTCTCCTGATATTCTTGATGGAAGATCGTGCATCAGATCGCCATGAAACATTCATTGGGAAGGCATCCTACTCAAGCCACTCCTGCGCAGCATGATTCTTCAGAATTTGTTCCGACGTAATGACCTCTTGGAATTTCAAACAAGGTTTAATCCACAGTATCAACCCTCTATTCTAACTCCTCAGCAGTTTTCGATGACTTCTAGTGGTAGCCAAACACCTAGAAGTCCATAGCCAGATCCTCCTTGTACGTTATTATTGTCCAAAGCTCAAATATTATTCCAAATTTAGTATCTGATATACTTCCCAGATTTCCCTCACCTTGCAACTCCTGTTTCTACATCTAAAGCTGGCCCTAGCTCTACATGGACTACAAGTATCTCTATCAACAACTAGTAGTTCACTGGTTGAACCACACCCAGGATTACAGATTCCATACAATTACCTCCACTTCCACCTCCTTCCAACGCCTCCATCACATTAGACTACACCGTTACCGCAACTTGCAGAATATTGCGATCCTGAACGATCCTCACCACACATCATCACATATCTGCATTATCCGAAATAATACTTCCAACTATAGCTGCTACAATCCTCCATCCTACTCCAATCGTGCTCGGCGACAATTTTCTCCAGTTCGTATTCCCCTACTACGCGAAGCTTAGATGATGCCTTAGCCTACTGGCAGCATGGAGAAACCACAAAAGGGGCTTACCAGTACCATTGAAGAAATGGGTAGAGCTATATCAACCAGGAGAATACCGGAGTGAGGCTCAAAAGTTTACAATGATCAAAGCACGTAGTGGAGGAGTATGAGATTGAATGTGGAGGCAATGCTGAGGAGTTTGAAAAGCGGTTTCCAGATCTTCGTAACCAGTGGACAAAACTTGTTAAGAAAGTCAAGAGAAGTACGGATAGCACGTGGTGGTTTTCTATGTCTAGGTCCAAGCGGTAATTATATAGTTTTCGTATGTGTTCAAGTATTGTACTTAGCCTGATAGATACTATTGTGTAATATTGTGACATTCTGAAGGATATGGAAACTGTCATGACAGGGTCATGGCAATATTTGACAGTACTGGCCTATATGTCACAATAAAATGGAATGTGAATATGTCAAATCACCACAGTCGTTGGCCAATATGATTAAACAGTGACATCGTGTAAATTCTGAACCTGCTAAGCTAGCGTTCTCATGGCAGGATATGCACATAGTTGCGTCTCAATTTATCATCTCATTTACAAAAATTTACACTAGTGTAGTGAACATTTTACGGTTGGAATAGTGTAATATGTTTGTTACAAAACACTTTCAACTATATGTCATAGGTTTACACTTGTAAAGTGTCAGGATGATTTTTTTAAAAAAGAGAAATGCATGAAAACTCATGAGAAGCTGCTCACTACTTCTTAGGAAATATATGAATGCCTCTGAACTTGTGCTACATGTGATATAATTTACACATGAGATTCATGTCAGAAAGTGACACATATGCTATAGTGTCATTAATGACAGTGAAGCCTAGTGTCATTAAATGACAGTGAAGTCCAGTGTCATTAAATGACAGTGAAGTCCAGTGTCATTAAATGACGGTGAAGTCCAGTGTCAGATGTATACACTTGTAAAGTGTCAAGATGATTTTTATAAAAAAGAGAAATGCATAGAACTCATGAGAAGCTGCTCACCATCTCTTAGGAAGTTATGAATGCCTCTGAACTTGTGCTGCATGTGATATATTACACATGAGATTCATGTCAGAAAGTGACACATATGCTATAGTGTCCATTAAATGACGGTGAAGTCCAGTGTCAGATGTATACACTTGTAAAGTGTCAAGATAATTTTTTTTAAAAAAGGAGAAATGCATGAAACTCATGAAAAGCTGCTCACCCACCTTTTAGGAAATTATGAATGCCTCTGAACTTGTGCTACATGTGATATAATTACACTTGAGATCCAGGTCAGGAATTGACACATATGCTATAGTGTCATTAAATGACAGTGAATGTGATATAATTTACACTTGAGATTTAGGTCAGAGAGACTGACACATATCTCATAGTGTCAATAGATAACAGTAAAGTTCTGTGTCACAAGATATACACTTGCAAAGTGTTGAAAGAGCGAGGTAGAATAATGAGCACATCTTGGCATGCTAAGCGCTGGATGACTAAGCAATTGATTTGGCTAGCGCTTGTCAAAGTTTGTCAGACCTCTCCTTAGCCGTCATCATCTCACGCTTACTCTATTGCTTCTCTGGTTAAGAGTTGAAGTTTAACTCCCTCTGATGGCTTTGACCTAAAACCCAAACTGCTACCTTGAAGAGCAATGACATCAAACGCTTGAAGAAAGCATTGCAAACCCATGAAAAGCTGTCAGTTAATAAGATCCGCCACGGTGTGTTCTTTTTTCTTCGTAATATAATGATAGTTATAATTGAATGGATTCAGACTATATTGCTTCTGCCTTACAGGAAAAGATCAACACCTTGAAAAAGGCAATGCTGAAAGAAGAGGAAAGCGAAAGAGAGGGACCTGTTGTCAAAGCGACCTCGTGGTATGTAACTGTAATATTGAGAAACATTATCAGCTTGTTGATATATTTACTTCTAGTTAATAACACTTCTACCGAGGATGAAGCTCTATTTGGTTGAAAAGCTCTACACAGTACGTTGAAAATGATATATACATCTGTTATCAAACTATACCGTCAAATGCCACATGTATTTATTCATGTGGCATTTTGACGGTATGGAAAATATGTCAAAATGCGATATATATTACTAAACTGTCACAGATTAACAGTTTCTGATTCTGTTAAAGTATGATAGCAGGTCTTAGTGTGTCTAATTTGGACAACACGTGTATATCGTCATTATATGACACATTTTATATTGTTGCAATTCTACAAACGTAAAATCCATAATACTAAATTAATTATTTCTAGATTCCTTCAACGCCTCCTCCTGAGGCTCCTCAGCCTCAGGACCATGCTCAGCCAGAGCAGCAGGAGTCTGTCAGGAGACCATTGCTCCCAGCAGTATCGACGCAAGTAATCTCAGGACCAATGCTGCACCCCGAGCCGAGAGGAGTCTCAGGAGCCATGCTCAGCCAAGAGCAGCAAGGGTCTCCAGGACCATTGTCTCAGCCATGAGCAGCAAGTGATCTCAGGACCATGCTCAGCCGCAGAGCAGCAGGGGTCTCAGGATAGTTGAATGTTTGTGGTGTTAATAATCACAATATCCTTTTATTCAGATTTTAAAGATTA
>JAOCPU010000080.1:0-97684 GCA_035772785.1 Phlebiopsis flavidoalba
TAGCTGCTATCGTCCTCGCATACAAGCTTGGGCCTTAGTTGTGACAATTCCCCTTGTCAGTTCCCTTTTGTGTAGTAGATAGTTTCTCCATCTGGGAAAACCCCCCGGGATAATTATCCCGAGATTATGTAGAGTACCTTGTAACATGGCGGTAATGTGAATAACGCACCTGTAACGGAGTCGGTTATGTCCATTACCATATTAGGATCCATCCCGCGCGCTTGTCAAGCAATAAGTCTGGGTCTCTGTCGCGTGTTCGTTTGGCACTCACCACCACCTTCAACCACCGAGCGACGCCCCAAACTGATGCGCTCGGCTGCGTACTGCAGCTCTCTCCTCTGCAAGGATGTGCGCGTGTGTAGTCAACCTGAGCGACTCGACTGTCTAGCGCACCGGACATCGTCACTCGGTAGGCAAACACGCGTGCATCCACCAGCATAGGCGAGGCTTCGCGGGCATAGGCAAGTCGGTGTAGACATAGGGGCTACATGGACATTGGTAAGACGATGCGTACATGGACGAAACGGCACGGGCTCAATAACTGACGAGATGGCTTGGTTATAGACAGACGACGTGACGACGCGGCCAAAGTGGCGACACGACGCAAGCACGGACAAGAACGATTGTGGTTATGGACGACACCACGCGGCCATCAGCGACATGACACCACACATGGACAACATGACATGGTTGTGGACAACAACGACGCAGTCGTGGACGGTCACCGACACGCGGCTATCGGCGACCGCTGACATGACACGAGCATGGACAAGATGACGCGGTTTGTACGGACAAGAGCGACACGGTTTTGAGGACAACACAAGCGGCCATTGGCAAGACGACACACGCATGTGCAAGATACGCGGTCGGTGGACAAGAACGACGCGGTTGTGGTTGATACAAACGCGAGCATCGACGAGACTTGAACGCAAGCATCGGCGAGACTTAAACGTAAGCATCGGCGAGAGGACACGAGCATCGGCGAGAGGACACGAGCATCGGCAAGAGGACACGAAGCATCGGCGAGAGGACACGGACACCGGTGAAAACGACGCCGGCATTGGTGAGATGGTACAAGCATAGGCAAGAGGACTCGGACGCGGTCGGGTGCAGTGTACATGACAATGCGAGTATGGCGTCGGAGACGAGAGCTGTAGTAAAAGACAGAAGTAGATAGCCATAAAACATTTCAAACTACTACCCCATAAGAGTGACGATCCGTGAAGCAACTGACAAGAAACTTGGGACAAAGGTCAAGTACATTGTCACTAGTCCATTCACGCGGGACCTCTGCTCCAAACCGGGGAAATAAATGAACGCTTCGCCGGATGTTTGTCAGGGGTATGACTGAGATCGAGCGCGAAACCCCTTCGTGCTCATAGACCGTACCACCCGTGGCTGCATGACCTATTTGGAAGAGGCCGTGATTAGAGTCCGTCGCTGCCGTGAATGGTGTGAACCATTCTATGTATGCAAGGTAGTCGGGTGGGGGACGTTGAGGAAAGAGAATTGGGATACAGCGCTTGGGAATCGAGAATATTGCCCGCACGCGTGCTACGCGATAGCCTGCAATGCACGCGTCGTTAGTGATGAAGTTTACGATGCTTACAGACGAGTCACGCACCGTTAACACCAACAGCGGCGCCATGGCCTATGTCGACAAGTGCAGTGTCAAACCGGCCTGGGATTGGTCGCCCTCGCTTATATCCGAGCGTGGTGGTTTCGCGTGCACAACATCGTATTCATCTGAAGCATGCCGGTAGCGCGGGAAGTCGCTTTCCAGAACTTGGGCTTTGTGATACACTGGGACGTGGTTAAATCCCAGCGACTCACGAAGACTTTCAGCAAGTGTCTTGATATGCCGAGGAGTGGCTGTCGGATTGTTGAATTTTGCGATCCAGTGAGTTAGAGCCTCAGAGAAGTGGTGAGCGCCGTAATTCAGCCCGAGAGAGTAAAATGTGACCGCTTTTGCCGACGGCTCACGCGTCATGAGGATGTGGCTTTCGTGGTGAAGGTAGAGGGCTCGCTGTGGTCCGCCAGACATTTGCTGTCGAATCCGATGAGTCCGACTGCCGCTGTCGAGATTCTGAGTCCAGCCGCCACTTGATGTAGCGTTCGTGACGAAGAATCTTTTCGCGTCGCTCCAGCCAAATCGTCATCTGGTCATATTCGTCCTTGCGATATTACTGGATCCCGGTAGGCTTCCTTAGCCATGTCGATATGCAGCCTTTTCGGTGTATTCCGTGTTGAAATTATCTGCGGTGCCCAGCAATTCAATGAGAAACCGGTAGTGACGAAGAAAGTGGAGCTTTGGAAAATTGAAGTCCGAGCGAATGCCGAGCTCCTGAAAGATGGACTTGTTGTCGTGGAAGCGAGCGAGAGCGTCCTCGAGGGCATCCAGAGTCTGCGTACTGGCGCGTGTGAAACCGGGTATTGCGCAAGATAGACAAAATCCAGAACCGCCCGGACAGCGCGCACAAGACGGGCAGCAGACATGTTATCTGGCAGTCGCATGTCAAACCACCAACCCAAGCAAAATGCGGCAGATATCCGCGTGTTCTCTTCCTGTCAGCCGGGAGAGATGTGTGATACCCTTGAAGAAGACGCGGACGTTATGGTTCGGGGGAAACCGCGCGCATCGTGCATCTATCTCTTCCGCGCTGTAGGCCTTCTTGATCAAGAGATGAGGTTGCTTGACAACGCCCTGGAGAAGTTGATGTAGTACGTCGGGCGTTATTGACGTGAAAACGTTGGAATAATGAAGAAATTCCCAGAACGGCCGGTATGTTGGCTTGATACCGATCGCTTTACACAAGCGTCAGCATACTCGGACCGTGAGAGGACATCGACCTGCTCGAGAGTATCTAGTACCTCAGAGAGGTCTCGGAATGGGTACGGATTGTCTGGATCAAAGTCGCCTAAGACCTTCCGTCGCTGCTTCACATATAGGGCAGTCGCCAGTCTTGGTACAAGTGACCAAGACCTGCTCCGGATAAATCACCAACATACGCGGCGTATAGAGGATGCACACGCCTTGTTGCACCGTCAGCGCTTGTCATAGGCAATCCCGTGCGACCAGCTTCCTCTAAGGGGGCAAGAATGCGGCGCATACAGGCATGGAAGAGGTTTGCGAGAGAGCGCGCCGGCGTGCCGTTTTGTTGGTGATGTGCTCGAGCTTGGTTGTTGGGAGGTATCCGAGTAAGATATGAGCACCTCGAATGGTTTGCTGCGAATGTCTTTCGGGATGTTCCCGATGGTGGAGGTAGACTGGATAAGCCCGCCTTGTTGCGGAAAAGAGTAAGCTGGGTCTTGTCTGACGAGATAATGATGGGGATTATGGTTGCACTCGGGAGTCCTTGCCTCCACCGTTTTCTACGGGGGTCGAAATTGGGTGTAAGGGGTAGGTCGGCAACGTTGACATCAATTCTGCTTACCTGGGCTGCCCACCACCATTTTGCCGTGTGCATATCGTGAAAGAGACGGTCCTTCCGGGCCTGATCGGCATAGTGACGTTTCAGGGAGAAAGACGAGGTGAGGTGTCAAACTCCGGCTCGGTGTATAGCGCACGGATGCACTCAAGGACGTCGCGAAAGTATACATCAAAATAGTGTACACCATCAACTTTGATCTCGTCGCGTTCAAAGCGTGGGCGAGGTGCAGGAAGAGAGTCTACGAGCTTGTTAAGCTCGCGAGTGGTCTTGAACGAGATTCCCAGGCTGTCTTGTAGCTGTAATAGGGTGTGAATGATATGAAATGACTGGCGTTTGGAGGCCTCAGGCTGTACTCACACCATCGATTCCGAACAGCTCATTTGATGCATTAGAACCCGGACCACCGCATCTTTGACCAGCGGGCGATATCCCATTCCATCTTACTTGCGAACGGCGCATACGGATTAGATGCAGAGTTCTCAAGGCTATTTCTGTATTGGGCGTAGCCAGTAGCAGACGTTGCATTTGGCTGAGGTGGTATCGGCTGGCCAGCTCCCGGTAGTGGTGGGAAACTTGTCAATGCGGAGAGTTCGTCGCAGAGCTGTCTGGATGCGCGCACTGCTCGACTGACCCGCTGACTCAGACACAGCTACGTTTTCATGATTCGGAGTCGTGGTCGCGGTTGTAGCCATGGTCCGCGGTCCTGCGGTCGCAGTCGGAGTCGTAGCTGATGTAGAGAGATGACGATGCCGCGTGGATTGATCCCAGCGCAGATTGCGCTGATGCTGTGTCGAGCTCTTCAGGTACGTTGCGTGCCACTTCTATGCTTGTCTATAATCCGTCGGTTTCAGGATCGGAATCTGAATCTGAATCGTTGTCGTCACGTATATCTGCCGTCAGGGTGAGTTTTTGTATTTGCGGCATCACGAGAGGTATAATATCTATGCTACTTACCTGATGGTTCGTCCATAGCTTCGTCATGGTCACTGGGTTCTCTCCGACGATCCTCTTGATCACCCCATCCAGGCAAGTCTTCATGCGAGTATTGAGTACTTGATCCATAAAAGTCTCCAGTGAATGGCGTTGCCGCTGTTGATGTACCGCCTTGGAACGGTAGGTCGTGTGCTTGCAACGTCGTTGGGTCCCAGTTCTGATCCATTGTATCGTCTTGATCAGGTGCTAGGTATGGGCCTGCACTGGGGGTCTTGCCCTTGTCCGCTTCGGGACCGTGCTGCATATCTTCGAGTTGGCCATTGCATGCCGGGTTAAGCGTCTTGGCCAGATGGATCGAATAGCCGACTTTGGACGAAAATCGCTTGAGGCATCCAAAGCAAAAAGGCATGTTAAGGAAAGAGGTCTGGAAGTACCGGTGAGTGGAAACTTGGCGCGCGTAGGTGTGAGGACAAGACGTGAATCTTGGGTGCTCGCGCGATGACTTACCTCAGCACCCATCAATTCCAGACTCCCACGCTATCGCAAAGTTTTCGCCTCTCGCATCCGCTCTCATCTCCAGAAGAGTCTGTGTTGCCTCTTCATCGTTGCATATCTCATGGCGAAGCTCGCCAAGTCAATTCCAGAGGCTCCCGAGCCGTCTGTCGACCTCTCTGGCCGACAGACACGAATTTCGAAAGCAAAACTGCTCAGCAACCCCAGTAAGCACTCTTCTTAGGCCCCCAAGAACATATAGATCTTACCTTTTTACTCTCAGCATGGGAAAAGAAAACACGAGCCAAAGAAGGACCAGCCGCCTCCGCTGACTTGAATGAAGATAGCAGAAATGCAGCGGCAAAGGGCGTCGCGCGAGCTCGAAGAACTTGAAGACAAAGAAAACCAAAGCCGGGGGAAAGAAAAAAGGTAACGTTTTCCATTGTCTGCCTCAGTGTCGCCGAGTAAGGCTCTGAGTATCGGTGGCTCTGGCAGAGTCGTCAGCGCGCGGTAAGCCGGACGCCGGTGGCGGCGTGGGAGATGAACCCACTGTGACCAAACAAAAGCCAGGTAAGTATTGTGTCCATCACGGCAAATAGACGTGACGCAAGCGTGCCCTTAAATAGCTCGGTCGAGTCGCTTGATCATCGACCCCGCCCTGCTTGACAACTCTGATGAAGAGCCCGACGCCGATAGCCAGCCTCTGGGGGAGAGGCGTATCATTACGCCTGCTCCTCGACGCCGCAAAAACAGACAACACGATGACCAGTGCCGCTTCGACTGGCCCTTCTGAGGCTGCAACAACAACCGTTACCAAATCCGCCAACAAAGAGACGGTTCCTGCGGCCAACAGCAAGAAGAACAGTACAGAAGAAAATTCAAAGACCACAAGCCTGCACAACTCCACCCACAAGACCCGTAGCAACAAGAAGACTCCTGCTAACAAGGCACACGGCGGCGAAAGCGACTCGGAGCTTTCGGCTCTGGAAGAAAGCGGCAACGACTCAAGTGACAACTACGTTACCTCGGCCTCTGAGTCTGAAGAAGAAGAGTCTGATGAGGGCGAAGTCAGCGAGTCAGAGGACGAGGAGGCTGTGGGAAACAGCGAATCAGATGGAGATGTACGTACGCCTCACCGTCTTTCTTAAAACACTATGCCGATGATCTATACCAGCCCGTCTCGGAGTCAGAGAGCGGCCATCGCAACCTCAATGGCGTGCTGACCTCCGAGCCAACAATCCCCGGAGAGAGATCCATTCAAGACCGTGACGGAGCTGTGTCTTTAAGTGATGACGTATCCCACGGATTCTCTACATCTACGCGCTACACGCCATTGTTGCGCCGAAAGCGCAATCGAAGGTCTGTCTCGTTGTACGAAGAGGTTGGACTCCAGTCACTGACATAAAGCCGTATGCTTTAGAACTCGAGTCCAATGAGCGTTCAAGAAAGCGTAGCTACGACAGCAGCGAAGAAGCAGGAAGGCAAACGCAAACGCAAGCGCAACGAGTCCGAAGACGGCCTTCAGAATAAGAAGAAGACCCAGAAGCAGCGTCACGGTGCTAGCATGGCAGATCACGTTGCTATAATGAACGAGAGGTAAGTTGAGTTTCCTCATTCAAGTTGTGCCTCATGCTTACCGAAGTGCAATTTTAGCGTCCCACGTTCAAGAGCATGGCTTCAAAGGAACACGGCGAAACACTTGAACGCAGCATTACTAACCGCTCCGATGACGTGAATATAAATACTAACACACCTGGCGTTGTGCTTCAGGCTGTGATGGTAGCCGACAACGAAGACGACAAGCCGAACAATGCTAACAAGGGCGCCGTCAAAAACGCTCGGGAGCTGCAAGCTCACCCGGACACTCGCCTTTCATTTACACGCGATGGCGAGGTCGGCAAGAAATCTCAGTCCAAGGTCATAGAGACCCTCCTGGACACACTCTTCCTCAACATCACCGCAGATATGATGTTCACTCAAGGTAAGCCATCTGTTATGCGACGGACTAGCGAACTTACCATGTTATGAACTCTCTCAGGTGTTTTTGGGAATCTCAAGGGCCGATGCGCGTCTCCGCCATCAACGCATTATCATCGAAGAGGCCGCCGACGCTATTGGACATCAAGAGGCGGCAAAACGCATACGTGCTGACCGCGAGTACGCATGGACGCTAATACGATTGGTTAGTAATTCCTTATCGCAACTGCAGTCCGGTTTCAATGCTGATTATTTGGTGTCGCTCAAACATCACTTGTTCTTCGTGAACGGCATGTAGTGCCGAGGCCAGAAATGCCATTATACGAGGTAATATGAAGAGCTTCGCCAACAGCGCTGTCATCAGCGAGTATGGACTGGAGGATCCACGCAGCACACCTGAGTCCCGCAGTGTGCGCTCGTCATGCAGCTTCTCAAAGGCAGCGCATACATCTTCCGCTTTGACACAGTCAAGGTGAGTACAGTCATATCCAACCTCGATGATGTATACTTCTGACCAAGTGCTCGCTACAATACAGAATCGTGTCGATGGGATGATGCCTCTGGGCCCGATCAATCTTCACGAACATCATCCGCACTTTTTTCTTTGAAGACGACGGCAACCGCAAAACTCCTTCGTACGGTGCCAGGTGCTCGACGTATTTCAAGTCGAGTATCGAAACTCTGCCAAACGAGAAGGAGATTCCCGTGCCGTGTGTGCGCACTCGCATGCGCTGTGGTACGGTCTCTTGTTAACTCATGCCGCCGTGTGATCATCACATTGACTTGGGAACTTGTTTAACAGGTTAGGCTCTCGCTGGCGGACTGGCAATCGGGAATTTGCAAGAAGCCATCTAATTATTCAACATCGTCAGCGAGTAGCGCATACAAGGTCATCACGGCCGTCCTCGAGCGCTCCAAGAAGGACAGCCCAATGGTGTGCCACCGAGCCTTACACAAGTTGTGGGTCGATGTTAGGTACGCGTTTTATTCCCTTTTTTTGCGTGATGTAGCGCTGATGTGATATTCCAGTGGTTTACACCCCTGCCGTCACTGAAGAGGCTCAGAAGAGTCACGATGCGGAGGTAGAGGACCTCATGGCGCTGATGTTCAACGGAGGGCAAGCAAGAACTGTAAGCGCTACGAGCGCATGGACTCGGGCCCTGCGGGTGTGTATATAGTGGTTACGTGCGCTGATCAGATGTGGTGTCGCACATGTGTAGGGGTCGACGAGCTGGCGGGGGTGGTATGCTTGCGTGTAGACGTCGGTGGGTGTGGATGTAGCGGTATATAGCACGGTTAACAGTATGATATTTGTCATCTATTCAGCAGTAATTGCATACAAATAAAGCATTGTTAATCGTACCCTTGCATAATCGTGAAACAGATAATTGGCCAACCTCATAACGAAGGGTAAGCGTCTAACGGTCTAATTCGGGGAAATTAACACGCGTTTATTGTTTATTATCGTAGGGGGTTTTCCCAGATGTCTGAATTGATTTTACACCCTACCCCTTGATTACTATGTGAGATGTCTGAAGAGACCAAATAATAAAATGTATCCATTTGATTGACGGGATAAACAAATAAAAAGCTTGAAGTTGCAACACTGCACTGCCCAAAAGCGGGAAGCGATCAGAAACCGTTGTGGCGCACAAATTGATTCAAATTTGTATTGGAAACCCTAGGGTTAAGGTTGGCAGATGCCCAAGAGACGCTCAAATTTGAATCGAACGGTAACAAAATTCACATTTTCCCACGCTTACTACGAAATTTTGGGTTAGGAAGAGAAACCCCAATACCCAAACACGCATTGGAAACGATTTATTATTCATAAATCGTAAAGAGTAATGAGTATAGTTCTTTCAGCCATAATAACGTCTTTGAGGATTATTACTAATAATCATTTGAACGCTGCCTAACTTTGCCATCCACAGCTTCATCGCATTTCACGTCTTCGCCAGTGTGTCGCCGATGGCGGGCAACAAGAGGCGTGGGAGCACACGGAGCGCCTAGCTAACCCGCGCAGCCACAGCCCTTGACGAAGGTTTGGCTGCGCCTCGAGGGTGCGAGTAAGACTATCTCTCGATTATGAGTATCAGTGTTCGGAGAACACTATCATCAGCGTCAAAGTACAGAAGACAGAGTAGGATCCAGGCAGGGAACGGTGAGTGTCCAACGATCCCTATTGTCTCCTCGTAAGGGGTGGTTTGAACAACGTTCGCTAAAATTTCCCTTCTCTAGTCTTACAGGGCATTTCTCTCGTTTTAGGCATATTCAGAGCGTTGTTAAAGGCTTTGGCAGGCGTTGCAAGCTATACGAAAGAGACTTTGTCGAGAACATGAAACACTTACACCGTCTGTGATGATGGCTCAGAATACATGATGAGCGAGGTATGGGGGACCCTCCTACATTGACACGAGCACATGATACGCGCCCTAAATTTGAACTTTTAGCTCACCCTAAATCCTTCTAAGCCAGTCACAAATATTTTGACTCGGTTTCCGCTGCAATTCAGCCCCAGGGCATACATCACAACATTCTCCCGCCCGTCAACTCGATACCGATTTGCGCCTGGCTTGTCTCCGGGCTGTTTTGCACCCGCACGCCCACGAAGAAGCAATAGTCAGCCCGTTCAATGTCCATGTTAGACGTCCGGAGTTTATTTTCGGCTCCTCATCGCAAGAACACCATGACATAAACACATTGGTTCACTCGTGCTTACGGTCCTCTCAAACTTGTCCTTTGAGGGGCTAGGCGCATTGGGTGCTAGTCGTTCCCCAGACGTCAGAGTAAAAACGTAAGCAGCCCTGTACTATAGCATGTCTTCATCCAAACTCACGCAAGCCGACGGGACACGAGCGCGGGGCCTCTGTAACGCGTCTATTGTGGCCACCCAATACGCATAAATCACGGCTGACGGCGCTTAAAAACCGGGAGCTTTGTCGGCATCACTTCTCACATTGGGGCCTATTCGGCGCGCTCATCCATTCAACTCTGTAAGTCAGCGCCACAAAGCTACTCACACGCGACCTGCACAAACCCCCACAGACTTACTACTATCTCTCTTTCCCAAACGACCTGCTGGGGCCCCATTCTCCTCGTCACATTCATTTACCTCCTTGAGGCGACGCAGACCTTTCGTCATCACGCGCGACTGCTTCCAGATATATGTCGTTCGCTATGGAGATGCGGACAGCCTCAATGAGCTGCAGCTCGAGGGAATCATGGTGCCCATTTTTACGTCTGTCGGTGAGCTCATTTTGGTGTCCATTGCGTTCGTCCAGATTTTAATCCAGATTCTAATGCGTACAAGTGAGCTCCGCAGTGCAGCTCTTTTATGCTTATCGCCTTCATATGTTGTACCGGAAGAGACATATTGTTTTGTGGCTGTTTTTGTGGGGTGGGTATAATTCACAGTGCGGTCTGACATTGGCACACTAACGCTCTGTTTAGAAAAGCTGTCAGCGCTGCAACTATTCGCTGGATATTCACCGGGGTTCATGCTACCATTATCGGGAACCTGTTTTCTGGGCCTGCAGCATGCCCGGGTCATGCGTATTGGACAAGGGGTAGGTTCGCGGTGCACATGGATCTATGTGAGCGGTGGCTGATGCACCTGTAGCTTTGGCTAGTTGGAAAGCGCGTTGTGCGACATATTAATCGCCATAGGAACTGATCTACTTCGTACGTCTACCTACATGATGCGTTTATTCACACATCATCAACAGCGCATATAGCTCCTCTACATGAAACGAACAGAAATCCTCAGTCGTTCAACTCACAACCTAAATTAACAAACTCGTCCGCCTCATCATAGAGACAGGCTCTCTCACAGGTGCGTCTCCTCTTCTCAGCGCTTTTTCCCAGCACTGACACGGTCCCGTAGCGGCAATGGCGACGCTCTCGCTCGTGCTATATTACGCCTCCCCAGGTCTGCCGTACCACGTTGCTGTCGCAAACAGTGCTCTCGAAGCTATACTCCAATTCCGCGCTCGCGATTTTTCAATAGCCGCATCCAGATTGTCGGCGGCCGCGACGCGATCGCCGATTCGCAGCAGGAAGAAATTCCATTTCTCGCTCAGGACGATCGTGAGGACGGCGCCCAGGGCCTTCTGGGAGTATTCGTGTGCAAGAGGACATACTTGTACATGGGGACAATGCTCGGAAACGTTGGGGTACAAGGTGGGGGGGGGGGGGATCAGAGACTGGTGGTTGTAGTAAGCAGGTTGGCTGATGAATCGGCGTAGGGCGCTGTTTGTGACCCGCAAATGAGCGTTTGTATCGAACGTAACGGAGTCACGGTCGTCCTTGGATGAATATCATCAAGCAGTGTGAATATTACTAGCATTAATACTGGAGAGAAGCTTGGTAAAACCGTGACCGGATGTTCTTAAAGCTCAGTCTATATCATAAGTAAACAGCCGTAAACACTACCCCATAATGTTCAAAAATTATAGCGTCAAATCCGCGACGTACTACTTATAATGCATCACCTATCCTATGGCCTCTACCCATGGAAAAAAATCACTCCTGATGCGTGATAGCGCATTAAATACGAAG
This sequence comes from Phlebiopsis flavidoalba, assembly GCA_035772785.1. Lineage (NCBI taxonomy): Eukaryota > Fungi > Basidiomycota > Agaricomycetes > Polyporales > Phanerochaetaceae > Phlebiopsis > Phlebiopsis flavidoalba. The sequence continues at coordinate 11,394 of JAOCPU010000080.1, forward strand.
TTGCCCGCCGCTCCCCAACTCCTAACTTTCGTCTCGTGGTCCTCGTCTCGCGTGGAGATACCGAATGTTGCCGCCCCTTCTGTATGCACTGATGGATTGCTAGAATTAATCGCTGCAACGCCCAAAACTGCGGAGCCCCAAATTGACACGTGAGGACTTCGTTGGGCGCTAACGACGCGGGGACGCGACGCGTTTGTGTTTGTGCGCGACGCGACGCGCCTTGTTGATTCGGAATAAACATACGTTTGAGCCCCACAACAAACAACGACACACAACCAAAACGCATTATAAGACCCCGCTCCTCCCCCCCATTGTTTCCCCCACTTGCGTCATTAACCTCCCACTGGCTCCCTCCTCCACTGGTCTCTTGCGGCTGTGTCTTCAGTAGCCTAGCATCATAGCTCCTACCAGTGAGCTGCATGCTCCCCAGTGGACTTGACAGCTGCATGTCTCGTGCTCCCATGGAGCCTTTGGCTCAGTCGACGTGCCGGGTCTCGGGGTTTCCTGAGGCCTCGCGTGGGCTGGAGTCGCCCCTTGTATGTGAGGTTTGCTCGCTACTCTTGTATCCGACGTGTCCATGGCTGGTTTTTACTTTCTAGGGGGGATAGCTCCATCGTGGGGCTTCCTCCCAACACCTCGGCTTGAGCTCGGCTCGCTGCGTGTTTTAGTGTAGTCTTTTGTGCCCGATGATGTGGAAACACCGACCGACCTCAGATTATGGCGCGAACCGGCGCGGGTTAAGTATATCGGTGCGTGGTCAATTCCTCTCCCTTCCCCCAAGGGGACAGTCACCGTTGCGTGCGGCGGTGACTGTCCTGCGCACACCTCTTCGTGGTTTGGGGGACAAGTACCTACGAGTTTTAGGACTCGGTGGGGAAACCAAGATGCGCTTGAACATGTCAATATTAGCGCTAGTAATAGTAGTCACGCCGGTGGTCCTTGAAAATGGTGTCCTTGTTTTGTATATCATTCTATAAACTGAGCTTCCTTGATCATGTGTCCTTTTATTTTGCAAAACAACAGTCTACATCCGCAAGCTGACATATTCTCAACGCTGGGAGGGGATTGTCTCAGAGAGCCGTTGGATGTCTGGCGCGAGGATAATCAAGAGGTAGAGCTGTCTTGAGAAAAAATCCTCCACAGAGGCGTGGGAATATACGGAGCGCTCACCTGACCCGCGATGATGCGCGCTGCACCTTCACCGCAACAGTTCACACAGCACTTGACGAAGGTTTTGGTTGTACCTCGAGGGCGCGAGTAAAATCATCACTCAGCGGTCGTATAATTATCCTGAAGAACAAGATGATCAATGTCAAGGTACGGAAGACGAGCCAGGATCTAGGACGGGGAATGGTGACGGTGAGTCTCTTGTCCAACTGCCATGACCATCGCGGCGGCTCGCCCTTCATTGGAGTCGCAACAATGTTCGCTAGGATTTATTCTTTCTGGTATTAGGTTTAGAGATGCGCTCATACTGGGCCCGTCTCACGACGCTTCTCCGCATACAAACGCCTCGTGTGCCGGCGTTACGTTCTTTGCGAATGCGAAAAGGCTATCGAGAGCCTGAAGGGCCGCCAACGCTCGGAATTGAACGTTGAAACGTTAAGGCCTATGTCATAAAAGAAAAACGCTCGAAATACACACGCTACAACTAGGATCACGTCGTAGCCGTACACAAGCTCCCAGTGACCACAAGTAAAACCTTGTCCTCGGTACAAGATCAAGCTTTTAGCTCACGTCGCTTTCCGGCGAAGGACACAGCGCAATATCTCGCGCCCAGTTTCGCGACAATCCAGCTCCGAGACACGCATCGCTATTTCCATCCCTCTCCTGAACCCAATATCGCTGATATGCCCCTGGCTTGTCCCCGGGATACTCGCACTTGCACGTTAGAGAACAAAAACAATCACTGGCCTGTCCCATGTGCACCTCAGATGCGGGGCCTATTCTTGGGGTGTCAGCGCAGGCCACTACAGCATAAAAAGTTAGTGCATTCGTGCTTGTGGCCCCTCAGACTTGTCCTTCGGAGGCCTAGGCACATCGAGGCGCGATGTCGTTCCCCGACGTTAGAAAGACGTAAGTGGCCCCGTACTGTATGGTGTGTTATCTCAACTTCGCTTACACTGACTCTACAGTGCGGGCCCTCTGGTAACTTGTCTACTCATCCGCATGCTCCACTCGAACGCTGACTCTTGAAATTCAGTTCGTCGGCATACTTCTCAACTGGGGCCTATTCGGCGCGCTATCCATCCAGCTCTGTACGTCAGCCCTCACCCGAAGCTCGCTCGCTCGCGATCTCACAGATTTTCGCAGACTTTTACTACCTTTCCTTCCCAAACGACCGCTGGGGTCCGATTCTTCTCGTTACATTCATTTACCTCCTCGAGGCGACGCAGACCTTTGTCATCACGCGCGACTGCTTCCAAATCTACGTAGTGCGCTATGGGGACTCGGGGAGCCTCAATGAGCTGCAGCTCGAGGGAATCATGGTGCCGATCTTCACGTCTATCGGTAAGTGTATGTTTATGCATTTGAGTTCGAATTCGCTCTCATGATTATACAAGTGAGCTCTGCGTGTGTGCAGCTCTTTTATGCTTATCGTCTCTATTTATTGTTCAAGAAGAGATACATCGTCGTGGCCGTTTGCGGTGTACGTATGTCGTATTCTTGCAGTCTTGACTGTCTCTCACACCCTTCTCGTTGAAAGCTGTCGGCACTGCAACTGTTTGCTGGGATATTTACCGGAGTCCACGCCACACATCATAGGAACCTTTTTCGGGCCTGCACTTGCACGAGTTATGCGTATTGGCCAAGGGGTACGTCTGTGCGGACAGATCTGAGTGAGGCGGTGGCTGATGCTGCTCTAGCTTTGGCTAGTAGGAAGCGCGTTGTGCGACACTATAATCGCTATAAGCATGATCTACCTGGTACGCCCATCCGTAACTGAACCTCGCTCCCCTATAACCAACAGCGCACATAGCTCCTCCGCACAGAAACCCGCAGCCGCGCAACGCACAACCTAATCAACAAACTCGCCGCCTCGTCATCGAAACCGGCTCTCTCACCGGTGCGTCACCCTCTCCCCCCTCCACATCCTTCCCCACTAACACGTCCCACAGCGGCCATGGCGACGCTCTCGCTCGTGCTCTACTAACGGGGCGTATTCCCGTTGGCTGCAGTCCGTACCCCCGCGGCCCACGGGCTGCCCGACGTGCCCGTCGCGACCGCGCTCTCGAAGCTGTACTCCAACTCCGCGCTCGCGATCTTCAACAGCCGCATCCGGATCGTCTGGCGGGGCGCGACGCGGTCACAGCAGCATGAGCAGATAGCATATCTCGCTCGGCACGGTGAGTTCCGGCGCCCGGGGTCGGTTTGGGAATATTCGCGTGCAGGAGGACCGGTGTATGTGCATAAGGAACTATCCCGTTGGAGTACAGAGGTATGTAATGGGTGTGTGGTGTGGTGTATGGGTTGGCTGATGAGTTGGTGTTAGGGTGCTGTGTGTGAGCCGCATATAAGCGTTGGCTCGGATGTAACGGGCACACAGACAGCCTTTGACAGATCGTTCTCAGGTAATGCTGTGATTGTGAAAAGGTTTTATGTAGTCTCTACAATTACACTCGTCTTTGTCCTGATGATGATGGGCAAGCAATAACAATAAGCGGGTGTCCATCATTTGCGTAAAACGTACACCAGTTAAGGGCCCCCAACCTATCCACAGCCTCAAACCACCACCCGCCCCACACTCTCCCCAAGCACAAACCAAACCCGCGCGCCGTCATCGTAATCCACCGCCGTCCAATTCGCGCCGCCCCCTAACCGTAGCCAAACACCAGCCGTCTCCCCTCTCCCATGCTCCCCTCTCTTTCTCCCTCCTCCTCTCGCCTCCTGCGCGACGACCCCAAACGCCCCCCGTCAGCACCGCCGCGACACAACCGTCTCGTCCGCCAGGGGCCCAGGCGCGCCCGTGAGGCCCACGCCGTGCGCGGGCGCGGCTGGATCCAGAGCGCGGTGCCGTGTGCGCCCCGAGGCGGATGTCCGTGCAGCGGAGGTGGCCGTGCGCGGGAGGGGCGGCGGGGTACGCGTGCGCGGTGGGCGGGCGCGGAACGTATACGGGATTTCGGCCTCGGTCTGCTGTGATGGGCGGATGGAGCGTCTGGTGGGTGGAGGGAGGGGCGATGGGGCGAGGACGTAGTGGTCGAGTCTGTGTGCACGTCGGACGTACCCAGGGGTCGTCGCTTTCTGGCGCGGAGGAGGATGAGATGGGCGGGAGGGAGGCGGTGTTGTGTGGGGCGCTTTTCTTTTTGTTCGACAATGGCGATGCGTCGAGCCAGCCGAAGCCGTGGCGGATAGGGGCGATGATACGCCTGCCGGAACTTATGTGTGGGAGAGGGAGGGGGTGTCGGGACGCTTCGAAGGAGCGCGCTCGGACGACAGAATGTGGCAACATTTTGGGAGCTCGAAGAGGAGAACTTGCAGGCATCGGTTGTGCTGATATAACGTTACGGTTTAATCTGAGACGTGAAACCATTGATGTGTGGTAGGGCTGACCTGAATAGTTGTGCTCTGACGGCTCATCCGACCCCCAGAGTACGGCACATTCGTTCGTTCGCCAGTCGATTATATGCGTTCTCGTTGATATCGTCGCTGACATGGCATGCAACAATATTGCCCTGAAATGACATGACCGGAATGTCGTCTCTATACTCGCTAGCGGACACGAAACAGGTCGACCGCCCTCTTCCGAGGGGCGTATATAGCAATGATCTCAAACACATTGACGGCTGCTCATGAATTGATGAGGCACCATAAAACCATGTATATCGAAGATGCGTACTCTGGGAAGCTCAGGGCATACACCGCAAGACACGCCTCTGCAGTAGAATCAGAATAACCGCAACACCGGTGATCGACGCTCGTTTGCGGAACCACTCCGCGACCTTCCTCCCGCCAGCCTTGAAGTCCCAGCACGTATCACGTGCCCATATACCCCTGTTCACCGTGAGGAACCCAGTCGGGGATGCGCAGGCACGAAACCGGACCTCCGACACGCCTGTGCCCGAGCCTGCCGAGAACTGCGCGAGGGTCGTGACACTCGCGTCGGGGGCGCGTGTACCCAGAAGTCTGTGAGCTGGAGCGTCGCGGATGATGAGGCGTTCGAGGCACGTGCGTGGTGAGGGCGTCGATGGAGACGGGCGGGAAGGGGAGTCCTGCGTGCACGATGTGAACGGCGATGCACGCGCGGGTCCATACGACGCGTTGGCGGGATATGGACGCTAGGCGGGTACAGGTCTGTTCTTTTGCGTGTAATACAGTCGATACAAAACAATGAGAGTGTGAGGAGATGAAGTAGCTCACCCGTCTCATACGGAGGATGTCTGTGACATCGAGGAAGCCGAATACAAGGATGAGCGTGTCATCGTCAAGTGTCAGACAGTGCATGTATTTTCATTTGTCTAGAAACAATCACAATTAATGCCTGCAGTCATTTGCATCGTTATCCCAGCACTCACTCAAACCCTGCCCGTCGTCGCCGCCGCCGTCAAGCCCACAAGCGCCCTCCGCCCCTGCCAGATCCCTCACGTGCATCCTGGCCCGTGCACATCCTCCCACGCTCTCGCGCCATAAAGGCCCCGCGCGGCGCGTTTGCGCAACTCTTTGATTCTTCCACAACTTGAATCGCCGGGGATGACTCTTCCTGGAAGCAGCGGATATGAGCACGGCTGCCCCCCCTGCTGGGTGGGAGTGTGTCGGCGTAGTGACATCGCTCGTTCGGCTTCTAACCACCTTGCTTACTTTTGTAATAGGGGACCGCGGCTAGACGAGAGCTGAGGCGTTTCCTTGTGGAAGTATGATTTTGTTTTTTCGCTAAATGAATTATTGTGTCTGCTTGCTTGAATTGTTCGGGGATTGTGCTTTGGATCTTCCGATGGCGTGCCAGATGGTCTGACTGATGGGTGATGAACTGGAGGAAGTATTCGAGGCTTCGTGACTTTGGAATTCTGGTCTTAATGGGCCCACGGACGTGGCTCATGTCCTTAACGACGCCTTACGGGCCACACATACAGGTACTCAAGGCATTCAACCTCGTTCAGATGTTATCCTTCCATATGTCGCAATAAAATACAGCATTCTTTGCCCAAGATAGCCCAAGATCCCCAAACACAGTCTAACCAGTGCAAGCGATGCGTGTATGGACACTGGTACCCGACTCGTCGCCCGACGGATTCTTGAACAAATACTCTTGGCTGATAGGTCCTCGGCGTCCCACCACGCATACGCAGACGTCGGGAGGGGGCGTGGCGCAGAGAGTGGATGAGAGGGGGGGAGTCGGGGAAGGAGGTGGGACAATCTCCGTCGCATCTCTTCTTGCTGTGCTGCACAGACCCAATCAGCAACCACAACGAGCATCCACAGCAGGCAGGTAGACGCACCTATCGAGTCGAAGTGCCTTCCTTCTGCACTTCGGCGTGACCCGCTTAGCGACATCTCCTCTTGTTCTGGCGAGTGAAGTAAGATGGCGGAGCGTAGTTCTGCGTGAAAGGTGAGGGGGTTAAGCTGGAGCGAGGTAGAGGGGATGTACGCGCGCACGGGGTATCCGACGTCCGGCGCCCTGGCGGTGCGGTAAAAAACGGGAAAAGGTAAAAAAAAAAACTCTACGGCGACAATGAGCACCCATCGCACAGCAGCAGCCCAACACGCCCCACGCACCGACACAGCTTTCCTCATACTTCACGACTGCCGCGGGTCAAACTCGATCCGCACCGCCTCCGCATGGTCCGTCGTGCCGGAGCCCACACCTGGCGGTAGCTCGGGTTCTCGACGTCGTCGCGCGCCCGCCGCAGTATAGCCCGACCGCGGTGCGCAGGACGCCCCTCCCCGCCCTCGTGCACGCCCGACGCCCCCTGTCGGGTCGGTAGTGCTTGAGGAAGATGTGCTCGACGCCCCAGAAGCAGCCACGCGGCGAAGGTCGCGGTCTCGAGGTGCGGCGCCGGACATTGCTCGAGAGAGGCGCGGCGCGGTTCTGGAGAGCGGGTGGGGAGGCGAAGAAGGGGAGGAGGCGGTGCAGGCGGTTCAGCATGGGTGCGCGGGAGGGGGGGGGAGAGCGCGTTTTATACGAGGGAGGATAGGCATGTGGGCGTGATTGCAAAGAATGGCTATGACGCCAGTTGACGCCACGCGCGCGGACGCAGCTGTGAGCGGTGTATCTTTGACCAAGACTCTGGTTGTGGCCCATACCGCCACAAGATACCCTCAAACCTCGCGTTCATACGCTCTCACTAAATTCCCCAAATCCCGCTTATTTCTCTGAAGTAATAGATCTCATTCCAGCGCACCCGAGTTCTACGACTCCTAACCCGTCCCCTCCTGTCAACGCCTTTCCCGTGGGGTCACGACCCTCACCGCACGTCTGAATAATGCGTGTGTCAGCACCCCGGGGGTAGTCCCCATTGGGTCCTCCGCATCATCGTCAGATCCCGCCGCCTTGTGCACAGAACCACAGCTTTGACTCAGCGCCCACGCCAGACCCACGGCTGCCAATATATATTCTAGGATGTGGTAGGTGTGCCGAAGTTCCAGAGTTTGAACGAGGCGTCCTTAATCCGGCCGGGGCGCGTCGTTCTCGCTGTCGTTTTACGACTCTATGTTTTGATGAGACGGTGGCTTCGTCGTCGTCGTCGTCGTTCTGAGTCTTCGGAGGATGAACCGTCTGCGTCGATGTTCTCAGGGTAGTGCCGTGACCCAGAGACGGAGAGTGCGAGCGACTGGAGGGGGTGGAAGCTCACCGAGCCGACGGCATCTGGGAAAACACATAAACAGGCATACAATGAGCGAAGGTGATCGTACTCACCGTCGTGCGCTTGGAACCGTAGTCTCGGCTCGCTGTGTATCGTAGTTTGTTCCTCCGTACCCGTAAGCTCGGATTGACCCTCGGGGCTGTTCAAGTCAAAGAACGATACCCGGCCGCGCTGTAAACCTGTCAATCTCGCATTCTGGACGAGAGGGTGAGGGAACGTACGTGGTCGCCCACACCCAACACACTCCCCATACTATCCACATCAAACCTCAGCCTCTGATTCGTCTCCCCGCCCGCATCACTTCCAAACGTCTGGACGGGCCGACTAACGTCCCCGCGCAGATCCCAGCTATACACCGCGCCACACCGGCGAAACGACGCATACAGCACATGCGGGCGCATCGGGTTGAAGCGCACCTGCCCCCATCAGCCTCTCTTCCAGCCAACGAGAGAGAGACAGGGCCGCACCTGGCTCGCGCCGACGCGCCCCCCGCCGACGTGCATCACCGGCGTGCCCCCCGTCGCCTCCGAGAAGAGCGCGACGTGCGGCGCGCCGAGCGTCCCCGCCGCGAACACCCCCCGAACGCCGCGTCGGGCGCAAACGCCAGCGCGGAGACGATCCCTGCGTTCATCAGCGGTTGTGTGCGCGCGAGCGGGGGAGGGAGGGGCACCTTTGAGCCCGTCGCGGCTCTTCTTGGAGGGCGTCGTGGGGAGGCGCGTGCCCGCGCCGGGGACGAGGAGGTCGAATACTTCGAGCGCGTCTTCGAAGCCGCCAATACAACCTACATCTCCTCCGTCAACGATAAAAGGGGCAGGAGGGGGGGGAAAGACGCACTTGGTGCCCGCGACGTTGAACGCGAGGCTGTGCGGCGCGACGTGCCGCTCGCGGTGGTCGACGAGTTTGTAAGACGCGCGGAGCTGTCTCTGCGTCAGCGGGGAGCTGTGCGCGGGGAGGGAGGGGCGTACCCGCCCGGTGGACGCGTCGAGCAGCTTCAGCGGCGCCTCGCGCACGGAGGCGACGAAGCAGAAGGACGCGGGGGTCGCGCGCCGCCGTCGCGAAGGGGGTACCAACGCGAAGTCGAGGATCGGCGCGGGCTGCGGGAGGTGCCGTGTCTCTGGTAGCGCGCCGCCGGGGGGGAGGAGGGCTGGCGGGCTGGTGTGTGTTAGTGTGGAGAAGGAGGAGAGGAGGGCGGCTCACAGGGTGAGGTATTGGAAGCTCGCGTTTTCGCACTGGGCGAGGGCGACTGAGCCATCAGGACACCTAGGGCCATGTGTAGTTCTAGTGTTGTGTTAAAGTAACAGCAGCATACCATCACGCGCGTGGCGGGCAAAGTTGCCCTATCGGTGCGTCGGTGCGAGCAGTGCCTGTGTGCGCGAGCTGCGGCGCGCGCGAGACGTCGTACACGGGCGGGGTCCACGTCAGCTCCGCCGAGTCCATTCCTATCGCCAGATACGTCTTAGTAGCATCGTTGGATGTGAGCGAGCATTGCATACCATCAAAGTATCTGCGCGTCGCGAATGTAAGACGTGAATCGCACACGCGACGTTGATGACCGGGTAATTACGCAATGTTCCCACAGTCACAGATTGTCACCCTCAACTGTCTCACGCCTCCAACCCGCTCACTAACACGCGATGCTTTTGAGTCAAAGTCTTTCATATTGGTTGCTGAATTCATGTGGCATGTTTCACTTGTGTCGCGGTCTGTGAAGCGGTCGCCGATGACGTGACATCCGTGGGCACGGAGTAATAGTGGCGCGTCAAGGACTCGGAAGTCAAGATCGGAGAGATCAGAGAAGGAGTTTCTGGAGGTGTTAAAGAGGTGATGTGGTGTTGTGGGGGTTGTGGACCATGCAACATATGTTGGCATGAAGTAGACGAGGAATTGTCTCCCGCGCGCCGTACCAGTGCATGACCACCCCCTCATTCACGCTCGTCGAAAACGCTGACATACGAAGCCAAGCAAGCGAGCAAAACCAGCCCATTCACGCAGAAATTATTAAACGTGCGCTATCACTACCCGAGCCAGGCACAACGCCCCCGCTCGAGACCACCTCCGCGCCGCATGGCAGCAAAGCACGATCTCAGACAACCGAATAGAGTTTCCCCAAAAGCCGCTGATCGCTGTGTACACAGGGTCCCGGCGCCGCCCCCCGCGCGGCCCTCCCCCCTGCCCTCCTCCCCTACTCTCCTCTCCTCTGCTCACCTCTCCTCTGCTCGGCCTCTGCGCGCCCAACTCTCTGCGCGCCGCGCCGCGCCCCCGCCTCAGAGAACAGTGGCGGGATGGCCGACGGCGCGGCCTCGCTCGCGCGCGTGCAGATCGTCCGCGTACGTCCTTCCCTTCCCTTCCGATGCTCGCGCGCCGTGCTGACCCGTTGTGCGCGCCGCTGTCACAGTATGGAACGGTGAGAGGCTCGCTTGGTGGCGCGTGCCAGGGCTGATGCGCGGGCAGTCTGTAGCATGCGTGCTCCTGGTGCGTCGCGTGCGGGCTGACTGGGCGTGTGTTGACGGTGTGGGCGGCAGGTGTTTGACTGGATGGTTTCGCTCTCGGAGGAGGTGCGTGGTTTGGTTTGGTTTTGGGTTGTGTGGGGTAAGATGGGGATAATGGGTAGGTCGAGCTGGTGGTGGGCAGACGCGCTGGTCGGTGGCGAACGTACTTATCTCCTCAGCCGGTATCTACCCTACATCGCCACGACACTCCAATGTCATATGTGCGCGTCCGTGTTTCTCTCGCTTGTCTGTTTCTCACCATCATTTAGTTTATGTGAAGCCTGGAATCGACACGAAGGTTCGTGTGTTTGCCCCAATGACACGCGCGACTGACGATAAGCGGTTCGCGGGCAGACATGTCTACGAAATTACTCCGGTCTCCACATGTACGCAGTCACTTTCACTGGCCCATTAAACACAACTGTTTATGTGATATAGGGTCCACTGGTCTCGGTGACCATGGGTATCGCTGAAGGTAAGCCCAGCTCTCACCACTCACATTCCGAGCGAACTTGACCTTATTCCCAGTTCTATACTCATGTGGCGAACCTACATCATCTGGGAACAGTCCCGCAAGCTCCTCTACACATTCTGCATCCTCTGGTGGTACGCCCTCACGCCCTCCCTTTTCCACATCCCTACTCACACCGCGCCAAGCAGCTCTGGATCATAGGCAACGGCCTCGCTCGTCATCATCTTCACCAAGTCCCGTCCAATGTGCGTCTTCCCCAGCCCGGTGTCTCACATGCGCTGACCCGGGCGCGCCAGTCGCGCCGCAGCCGCTCGCCTCCATGCCCGGGCTGCAACCTCGTCTACGGCGACGTCGTCATCTTCGTGAGCTACGCGTCGCTTCCTCGCCATGGAAATCTGGGTGTGCCTTGCCCTCTCCTCTCGCCGAGCTCGCCTAGTCCTCGAGCCCGTCCAATTGACAGTCCTCGTCATTCTGACGACCTCATCAAGGGCGTGCAGCACAGTACGTCGCCCTGCCCCCCGCCACGGCACGCGCTGACGCCCAGCAGTGCGCCTCCGCAACAGCCCCGCTCATCGCCACGCATCTACCGCGACGGTAACGCCCTCCCTCTCCCTCCCTCCCCTCCCCCCTTTCCCCACTCACACATCGTAGGAATACTCTTCTTTCATCTACCTAGCATGTACGCACCTCCCGCACCCGCAGAACCACAGCTAACCACCCCCAGGTCTCTCGCTCGGAAACGTCATCCTCCTCCTCACCGCGCCCGTCGAGTTCCTCGACCTCCTCAACACGTACGCCTCCTCCTTCCCTCTCCCATCCTGCCCCCTAACCCCCCTTTATCCCGCAGACCGACGCGCGTGCTCCACAGCGCGCTCTGCTGCAGAGTCGTGCTGCACATCCGGGGCGCGGCGCCGCCGGCGAGAGAGAGCGCGGTGGGCGCGGACGACGCGCTGGGGGACGAGGGGGCGCGCGTGCAGTTTACGACGGTCGCGGAGTATGAGATGCCTGTGCGCACGGGGGTGGTTTTTCGAGTGTGGGGGGCGTGAGGGTGCGGTGTGGTGGTGCGAGAGCGGGCTGATGGCGCGGATTGGACCCCACGGCGTCCGCGTTATGGCTGCTTGCGTCCCACACGCGCGAGGGGGCCGTGGCTCCGGTGTCGAGAGTAGAACGCGCTGTAGAAAGCACTTCGCTGGCGCGGCGGAGGTGTGAGGGGTGTGATGGGTCCATATACGGGCTGGGGATGAAAACACTGTACGTCTCGTCACACCACCTCCCGCTCGCAACCGTGCATTTTTTCCCTCAACGCTGGTGTGTGTCCATAGTGTAGTTGGTGTGGGGGGGTCCACCACAGTCTGTAAACTCGCGTTTCCAAGCTCAAGTTTCCAAATATGCATGCACCGTGTACTATCTGTGACTCGCCGTCGTGCCAGCTGTCTGTCTGCTGGCAGGCTAATTTGAGCCCGTTCCGCAGGCATACCTTCCTGGGGGATGGAACATAGCAGATGTACTGGCTAAACCTGTCTCGCTAGTGTTTCTGACGGTCGAGAGGGTTGGAAGAGAGCCTTCCTTCGATCGCGTCGAGGACGCTTCGCCAGCGAGGCCTTTGGTAGGCGCGTCATCGGATCGAAGCGTTACGTGATCGGTTCTCTCCAGGCTCGCCGTGATGCAAGGGTGTCTCACTGACCACACCCTGTGTGGTTGGGGTGTACGTTGCAAAAAAAAGGTATTGCCCCACTCCTGTGTCTATTTTATGTGGCTAACGGTGACATCTACTGCGCCGCTTGCAGACAAAAACTCTTGAATATACCTCTCAACCTCCACCGTGGACCGTCGCTGGTGGTGACGCGCCGCGGACCCGAGGTCATGCCCATAGGTAAGCATCCCGCAGGCCGGGTGTCCGGGCGGTACCAACTCATTGCACACACCCTCCCCAGAAAGCCTGCCTATTTTACGTCAAACTCCGAGCAAACCCGGCTTGAGGTCAGCCTCCTTGGTCAAAACTCCCCCAACGCGCGCACAGGACGACGACTTTGATCAAACGACGGCGAATTATCTAATCAGACATTTGACCACCCTGATCAAGAGTACGTCGCATCTAATCAGATAGCGCGGCCTCCGTCCCTCCGTCTCTCGAAAGCGTCCGCCACGCCCCTGAGCGGAGCAGCTTCTTTCTGGGATCGACACTCGAAACGATGTACGCAGCAGGATTCGCAAGACAGCATTCACCCGCTGGCGCTCGCACTATACATAAAAGAGCAATCGCAGACTCCATGAACGATTCTGCAAGCCATGGACCCCTCTTTACCCCCTCTGGACGGGTCCCTCCCGACCCTTCCAGACCTCGCAGACTACCTCGTAGCTCAGTCTCCCAACAAACCGTGGTGGTTTGTGTTTCCGGACAAGAATGATTCCCAGAAGATTGCGACGATTACACGTGCCGAATTAGTGCAGGCGAGCCACCGCGTCGCGCATCTCGTGCGGCCGGGCAGAGAAGGCTCCGAACGCCGGCGTCGTCGCGCTGATCCTCAACACGGACACCGTGTTGTATGTATGGTTGACCCCCCCCCCCCCCCCTTCGCCGATGCTCATGGGTCTCCTCCGAGCTGGCTTTGTGGGTAGGAAACGCGCGTATACTCCTGCTTTTCGCCTCGACTGGTACGCTCAATTGGCCAGCCGTACCCCATGTCACCGCGAAACACCCCATAAAGCCGTGGCCCACGATGCTTGAAGCGACATCTTGCACCCATATAATTTGGCGACACCACATCCGCCCCGCTCATAGCGCAAGTTGAAGACAGAAATGGCAGAGACGCCAAGCTCCGCATCGACAGCTTGCCGTCTATTGAGCGCGTCTTCCCTGAGCTCTGTGGGCAGACAAGTGATGAAGTCAAGCCCTACCCGGCCCGCCGTCACGCAGCCCGCGCTCGAATCGAACTCAATGTATATTCATTCTTCAGGCTCGACCGGCTTCCCCAAGTCGATCCCCTTTACACACAGCGCATGCTGCCCACAGTGTCTCTTTGCTCGCTCAGTACGCTCTTCTTCTCCCCTTTTCCTCGCCACACACGCTAGGCTGATGTCTTTGGCCTAGGTTGGCAGACAGCGTTTCGGCCGCTCGCAGCTGCGCCAGTTTCCTTTTCTTCCTCTCCCGCCTCACGCTTTATTTTCCTGCGGCCGCCCGCAATGGCAACACCCACCTTCCACGCGATCGGGACATGCTGCTGCAGCTCACGTACCCGCTCTCGTCCGGCAACGACATCGCGGTCTTTGCGCCCGCGCGCCCCGCGCCGCCCGCCGTGCCGCACCCGCAGAACTTGTGTACGAAACCGCGCGCCGCGATGCGCTGCAACGCCGTCATGGCGCTGCCGTCCGTTTCATCGAGGTGCGACCCCCCCCACACCGGCTGCCGCACACACCCAAAACGCTCCACATTCGCAGGCGTGGAGCCACGCCGAGGACACCGTCGCCTACCTCGCCTCGCTCAAAGTCCTCGTACGCCTCTCCCCTCTCCCCCGCTATCACTCACCAAAGGAAACAGCTCTTCGGCGGCGGCCCCCTCGCGCCCCGCGACGGGCGACCGCCTCGTCGTGCGCGCGGCGTGCCGCTCGCGAGCGCGTACGGCGGCACCGAGTTCGGGCACCCGACGCTCCTGTGGGACCGGCGGCCGCGCGCGAGCGGGCGCGCGGGCGACGCGGACTGGGCGTGGTTCCGCTTCGTCGAGAACGTGCGGTTTGAGCCGCAGGGGCGACGGGACGTTTGAGCTTGTTGTGCTTGTGGCGTGGCCTTTTTTTTCTTGCTTTCGGATGAGGGGGAGGCTGATGGGGGTGTAGGAGACGGAGGGGTATCATGTTGCGGTGCATAATGTGCCCGATGAGAAGGCGTTTGCGACTGCGGATTTTGTTTGAGCCGCATCCGACGAAGGAGGGGCTGTGGAAGATGTGAGTTTTGGCACGCATATACCCAGTCTAAAACGGATGTTAACGCATCCGCGCCCCCAGTGTAGGACGCAAAGACGACGTCCTCATAATGCTGAGCACTGGTACGCACACACTGCATTTTCCTGCCGTGCGTCCGGCACCAGCTGAAGATGCACAGGCGAAAAGGTCGTCCCCATCCCCCAAGAACACATCATCTCGAGCCACAAACTCGTCGCGGGTCGGGTGCGTCATGTTCGGGCTAGGGCGCGAGCGCCGAGCAGCCCGGCGTGCTCGTCGAGCTGCGCTCTCCCCTCGACAAGGACGACGAGTCCGCCACTCCCCTCGCGCGCTATGCGCAACAAGATATGGTGCGTCCCCTCCCCCGCCCGCCCACTCAGCGTGACGCCTGCTGAGGGCGCGCAGGCCCGCAGTCGAGAAGGCCAACGGCAGTCGGGGCGCGGCTCCCTTGGCGCGCCCGCGTTCGCGCGGATCTTCAAGGAGATGGTCGTCTTCGTCGACCCCGACCGTCCGCTACACCGCGTGCCGCGAAGGGGACGGTTCTCCGCAAAGATGACGCTGCAGATGTACGTCCACGGAGGAGATCACCGAGAAGCTGTGAGTTTCCGTTTTCTCGCTACGCAGGTTTGGGCTGACAGCACCAGGTATGAGGCCGTTGCGCAGAGTGTCGACGTCAAGGGTGTGTGGTGCCGCCCGTGGCGTGGGAGAGGCAGGAAGTGGAGGCGTGGCTGCTGGAGCAGGCTACTTCGTTTGCCGAGCGCGGTAAAGTGATCTCGGCGGACGGAGACCTGTTCCAGCAGGGGTTCGACAGGTACGTCGCATTGCTTCACCGGAGGCACCCAACAATTGAACGCACCACGCAAAAGCCTGAGCGCGACATTCCTCCGCAACCGCATCATCGGCGTCCTCCGCGGCGCCCCCGACCGCGCCCTCCACCGCGCCGCGCGCAACATCTCCGCCAACATCGTATTCGAGCACCCCACCGTCGCGCAGCTCGCCGCCGCCCGTGTGCGCCGCGCTGGACTCTGGCAGCTCGGGGCCCGCAGGACACCCTCGGGCGCACGGCATCGCCGAGATCAACGCTTTCGTTTTGGCGAAGTATTCTAAGGACTTTGCCCGAGTCCGAGGCGAAGGCTGCTGAGCGGGGGATTGGAGGCCGGTGGTGCTCTTGGACGGGCGGCAACGGTGGAATGAACATATTGGGTCGCATATCCGTGCGGGCGCTAGCTTGGGGACGAGTAAGATGTTGGGAGGGTGTATGCGCTCACAGGCCCTCGGAGGACCCGGTGGGGAGGCTGCAAGAGTGCATTCATAGGAGAGAGGTCTGCGGACACGGACTGTTGTACGGGTGAGTCGGGTGAGTCGTTCTGACGGGCGACGTCAATCAGGATAAATTCGGATTAGAAGAGATGTTTATGGCTCTCCCGGTACGCACGCATCACTCCCATGTCGCCGTTTTTAATTGCTAACAAGTGTTACAAACAGCTCCTGGCAACACCACACACATCATCCACAACGCCTGGACCGTCAACTTCAACCTCGCGCTCCAATCCTTCTGAGCCCAAATCGCCGGCGCGACGCAAGCTGCTCGACCTTCGCCCGCCTCAGGCGGCCCACACCCCGCCCGGCTCCTCTTCACCATCGTCCATCGGCATCGCCAACGACTGGGACGCAAAGAACGCCCCGTGGCCGTGAGCGCGCCCGCTCGATGAGCCCCCGTGGCCGCAGGCGCGGGGTACGGCGCGGGCAAGACTGTGTCGGGCAGAAGTATGTGTGTTGAGCGGGTGGTGTGCGGGTGATCTCGTCTCAGAGGACGGCGTGATGAAGTCACTCTGTGACCAGGTTCCTTCGTGCCGCGCCGTAGCGGCGTCGGTGTCGCTGCTGACGTCCGTCCGGAAGTGGGCCCAGGCAGTGCGGGACCGCGGGCAAACACCTTGTGTTGACGCAGTGGGGGACGATGACAGATGCTGTGGGTTGGACGAGTATCTCGCGTCAAGTGAGAGTCGTTGCGCCTAGGGTGAGGTGTATGCCGAGCTCTGCTGTCGGTCTTGTGGAGCACGGGATTCGTCTTCTGCGCCTGATACTTGTCCCTTCACTTGCGCTGCTTATGGCGTTCTGCTGAAGCCCGTGGCGTGGATGCCTCCACGGAAAGCCACTCGGGCGCGCGTACGTGTGACTGGAGCGGTCGTATGACCACCGACGCGCTCCAGGCGCCTCGTCAACGTCCTCGGGCAATCCAGCGCACGCCACCACAACTACGCTCCGGACGCCTACATCCTCACGGTCGCACCACACTGCGCTCGGCACGCGCGGCGCCAGCACATCTCCATACTATCCTTTCCCAGGATGCTGGACTGCAGAAACTCTGAAGGAGCGTCGCATGACGTCCACGCCCCACACCGCGCAGGACCTGGCCCGATCATCGTTACCGTCCCTCCCTGTCTCCCGATAGCTTGTGCGTGCCTTTGCCTTGAATCCAAAGACTCCCAGCACACGCTACTCCAAAACTTAGTGCGACTATTCTTCCGGAGGCCTCGCCACAGGCTGTGCCTCGGGCGGGATCCCCGATGAGGGTCTTTCGACGTTTGAGCACGGCGGAGCATCGTGCGCTCGCATGAAGCGCGGCGATGCATGAGGAGCTGGATGCCTGTGAGCGCAGAGGGACCACACTCGCCAGGGCGTGGGTGCGCCTACTGGAAGCGCTAAAGCGGGTCGGTCTCTCACAGTAAGGGCTGTCGTTTCTCCGCAAGCTGGTGACACGAGGCAAGTCTGTGGCTGTGTTGACTCCTGGCGCTCGGAGATTACTCTGAACAGATGCGATAGGATTGTTTTCTGCTCATTCGTAGCATACCTTGTAACCTACGCCTAGCAGTGTTCAAGAAAAAGCAAGCCAGAATGGCGGTCTGAAACAGCGTTGTGACAAATATGGAACGCGTTCTATGGGCGGCGACTCTGCTTTGGTCTGTATTACTCATGAACCCATGAGACACGCTTCCAGGCATAATGTGTCCTCGAACAATAAACCAAACGAACCGGACTCTCTAGAAAACCCAGTATGTTCTCGCTTTCCCTTCGGTTCTTGTTCTCGCCTTTCCAAAAGGGACCAATCGGGCGCTTGAGTTAGTCAGCATGTTCTCCGTTTTCCCTCGCGCGCTGTCGTTTCTCAAGTCTCTCACTGCGTTGCCAAGCGTAAGTGAGCTTGTCTCATTCCCTTACGTGTATCCTACTCGTGTGTGCATGTATGTGCAAACGTTATATTTACCATCCTGCGTATGAGATGACCTACGGCCCGTATGAGCTTCTATTGGCTGTCCACCCTTTGACTTGTGCGGTGCTATCTCGCCCGCATGGTGCGTAGCCATCAGACCGTACGCTGTCCCCCACACACCCACGTATAAAACAGTAAAAAAGTCCAGAAAACGTGTTCTGAACTATGGCACGAACGTCATCTGCAAAGGGCCCAAGCATTCAAAACATCCATCTCCGTCTGCGGCTCTGCAAAGGCGACGACTGCTGCGTTCCTGTCCGCGATCGGTCAGCAACTCGGACTCCCTCGGCCTCCATTCATCCAAACATCTCAACCTCGTTCTTTCCTATCACAAACAATAGCGGATCCGCGCGACTGAACTGGCCCTGACTTCTGCACCGCCCCGTCGTTACTTCTCGCAACGCGAGTCGTATCTTGCCGCCTCAGTTGTCACGCCCGAACGCCCGCACCGCCACACCAGGAGATATGCAAGTCCCGTACCATCTTCCCCGACCCAGCAGTCGAAACTACCGTCCCCGATGATCCGTATGCGATTGTTGAGTATCGCTAACACGGATACAGCGTGCGTCGATCGCTATGATGTTGAGCGGAGAGGCGTGCGCCGCGTGAGATGAGCGTGTCCGGGAATTTGTAGAAGAGTGCGGCGCAAAGAATAGTACGACTAACATCGCTGCGGGGGAAGGGAACGCGTTAGAACGGCATCTGTCGGAGGGATGATCATGGATACGTGCTGTACAGGATTACCGGTTTCTACGCAACAGGCCGAATAGCGCTGTTTTTTATTTAATTTGAGTGCGTTCGAGTAAGTGATGGTGTCATGGTCGCTTCTTCAGTAAAACTAAAATAACGCAATTTCATAGCTCAGATCAAAGATAGTTTTAAAAGTGGCCAATCTAATCGACTTACATAGAAGACCATGCTCGCCGCGAGATCAGATCTGCAAGCGTCATCGAGCCCCCAGCTGCAGCTAAAGCCGGCCATTCGTCATTAAATACAAGACGTCCGGGACGACAGTGCGACGATACATGAACTTAAAACCCTTCGCTAACATTGAGCAAAGAAAGCTAGATTCGTATACCGACCATTGCTTCGCCTTCGAGCTTTGAACACCAGTCATGACTAAGGTGTGAACTAATCCCCCCACCAGTTAGTGTGCAACTGCGAGCTACCGCGGCGGTTCAAGATCAAATGAGCGTCGAAACTCAACATCACATACGCTCAACGTCAAGACTGTGAGGTAATAGGCATCCCAGAGAGCTTGAACAGCCGCGATGCATAAAATACCTCGACGGCGAAACGTTCTGCTGTAACGTCGGGTATGAAGACCTGCGCTCTTGATAACAAATGGGGCCCTTACCCAAAGACGGAAGGTGCAGCAACACAAGAGTTGCTATCCCACTCAATGCTCGATGTTATCCAGATCTTCGAAGGTTCCCCCCCGAACAACCCATTGGCATAGTCATACTCCAGCAGTCATTGGTCATAAGACCGTTTGTGCTGTCAGGTCGATAGCGTAAAGGAATATGACAAAGACCCTATTGCGTGCCATTGATCTGCAAACGGGGAAGGCGATGGAGGGTAGATACCTAAATCTTTAGCCATGGTGAGAGACCCAAGATTGCTTCAGACAAATCCCAACACTCACATATTTGAACGGAAAAGAACTGTTCCATATAGTCACCCCAGTTTTAAGAGGTATCCGAGAAGCTACCGTCAGAGTATCACGTTTATTTCAAAGAAGTCTCAGATATTGCGATAGATGCTTAATGGAGATGCCCCGCATCACTGCATAAGTTAATGGGACACAAAGAGGAACGGGGGGGGGAAAATAAAAATGAGCGGTGAATCTCTCGACTCTAGACAACTACAACATGATATAGAGTGTGAATACACAAAGACTAGAGACAGAAGCTACCAGTAATGGCTGGTGGGCAGACAAGCATAGAGAGGGAAAAGAGGGAAAAAGGAACGAACACAAGAGGGTGGTGGGCGGGATAGGCGGAAAAGCGGTGTTACATAAAGTATCAGGTAGCAAAGATCCCCCTTGGATAAAAACGAGGCAGATACTATACTTTGCAGTGTGGGCACAATCGAGTTGATAAGTAAACGTTTCGCTGAACGGTTTGAAATTGACATACTATCATCTCATTTTCGAAGCCCTATAGAATAGTGTTAATCAGTATTATGTCAAAAGTGACCAATGAGTCGAGACCACCGCATAGCGCAAGGAAGAAAATGCACAGTACAACCTTTACTAGCCGGAACGAACACGCCCATTTTCGAATGTGTACGACGACATAAAAACCTCAACACAATCAGATACAGAGCTGCTTCCCAAGTTTGCATTCTCTTCCATCTCGAAGCCGAGGGCGAGCGCTGGAACAAACGCAATTCAATCGCCAACCAAATCGTTCATAGCTATGAGAGACGATCATTCATCTGGTGAGTCTCGACTAATAATCCCCTCGACATAGGCTTAATAACTCATTCGACGTTGACAAGTCACCAAATCTAGACAGTCATCGTACACGGGTCTTTTTGCTCACGAGCCGCAACAACTCGCGTAGCCGCATAGTAGTACTAAGCCATCTCGAGTCAGGTCTCCGACTGGTATCCTCACACAAATGAACTCCTCTGCGGAGCCCGACGCGTAATCCAATTTCGAAGCAGCTCTCTGTCTCCAGGAGACTTGGTGGTGACATGGTAAGAAATTCGTGGCAACTCTCCTTGAAATGATCTGGTGTCCTCATGCAACGTCACTGGATGGCTCTCTTGTTTATGCGTCATGATAAAAAAACAAGATCGGGTGCGATAGGTTTTCTCCTCCCGGAATATGGCTAACAATCGGAAGGGAGTTCAAAAGGGCTTCCGTCGTAAATAGTAAGAGTCGCGAATGGATCGTCTCGCTTTAGCAACGAGTCAAAGTCTGCTGCTGGATCGCAACAACAACAGGAGTGTAACAGTTTAGCTTGCTGGACTAAAAAACTACATACTCTTGATTAAAACCTTACATCGACTGGGATGTAGGGCTGAAGTTAGGGTCCAGTGAAAAGTAATTCTTGTCTCCAGAAGTCATACCTCCAGACCTCCTGGCTGTGTAGCTCTCCTCACACTCGTTTGCTTCGAAACTCAATGAAGTCACGACTTCTCAAACTCCTCGTAATCGACGATACATTTGTTTTGCCGGAAAAGAAAAAGTGCGCGTACACATGGTTGCGTGATATAGCTTATGGTCATTGGATAGAAGATCATTAAATAAATCACACAAGGAGCGGGCTACGAAGGAGACATTTCCCACAAAACACACGCGATCGAGACACGACTAATACTTGTACAGCCTCTTCATTTTACGGGCACCATACACTTCGTTGCTCTCCCCAAGATCTTACACTTCGGAATGGAAATCCCAAGGTATCCTCTGCAGAGCGAAGCTTGAGGGAGTTGGTTTTATCAGTCATGCATTGTATCAGCTGATGATGAATAGTAGATTGTCATCCTCATCTTTTCTGATGGCGAGCTGCGTTGGTTCAGGTTGAACGCAGAGACATCTCGCTGCACTGAATGAACAGCACCCGGAAGCTTGTCTAACGCCGAAGCAAAGGGATATTCGCTCCCTTTCTTGTATCGGGCTTGCAAGGAGATATGAAGTTCGGACGTCTCATCAATCGTTCTCTCATTCCCTCCTACGATCCGACTGAATCCCGGTTGTTGAGAGTTCACGGCTATCAGATCAGCTTGAGAGAATCGAGTAGGTCATCCGCGAGTATGTTGTACGGGGTTTTGCGTGGATTTTGGCTCATTGGAAATCGTTGTTAGACCAAAATCGCTAGCAGACAATATAGCTATGACCGCTGGTGATCACGAAAAGGCAACATGAGCAAATCATATATAATAAGTGATATCAAGACACATACCTGTGAGCGTGCCGGTTTCAATTATCATTCGGATCAGTCTGTTGACTATATTTCTCGTTATTACAGAACGTGGCTGTTTGCGCGTGAGCTAGCAGTACCAAACATTGTCGGTTTAGTGCTTTCCGGGCATACTATTAGCTATGACACATACCTGGTATACCATACTAACCGCAATAGCGACATCTCTGCGAGTACAGCGGCCCCTAACCAGAGCTATGTGGGATTTATATGAGATTTTCGTGTTTTACAGATTTGAGCTGGCATTTCAGATTACTTACTCCCATCATTCACAGGCGGAGTTTGAGTCTGAAGCTTTGACCAATCTCCTGCGTGAGATCCCTGAGCCCCGGTGACGATTCCGCTGACAAGTTTGCAGAATTGAAAGATGCTGCGTGGAGCGTGAACGATTATTTCGCGGGTGATTACTGGCAACGATGGAACTCCTGATTGAATGAGACTTACAACAACGATCAGAAAGACTGCACGATTCCCTTTAGAGAGCAAGAAGAGACGATAGGCATAAAACATTTGCACTACTACCAACAGCTGACTTTTCGCGCTCTTATGAGTAGGAGAGAAATTTACATCATTGTTCAAAAAGTACTCACCTATTGCTGCAAATATCGGACCAGCTAAACCACTGCGTTCGAATTTTGGCGAGCCCGGAGAAATCACCGAATCCCTTCGCGTAAGTATTCCAGCAGTCGTTAGTCATCATGATTATTTGAGCCGTCTCAATGGGCGTAAACAAATAACATACCAGTCCCTTCGCGTGCCATCTGTCCTTTGGAAAGGCCGGCAAAGATAATACCAGGCTAACAAGAGTATCAGCGTGAATACAAGGAGAAATCATCGTGAATAACGTACAACGCTTGAACGGACAAGATACCATACAGGCACCAGTTGAGGAGGTAGCCGAGAAGCTTGCGATCGCGATCATCACTATGAAACGTATCGGCCGCTGTATGTAGAGGGCTTACTGGCGGGCCTGCTCTTTACATTGCGAGGTGAGGTTAGATTCATTAATATACGACGTATCCGGAGGACCTACAAGGCTGCGATATTTTGTGGGAGCGTCCATGAGTCCGCTCAATGACGCTTTGGTATATGTAGAGGATAGCACAATGGCCATCGAACTTATGTGCAGAGGCTGCAGGCTCTTATATGCTAGTTAGGTATTGTAATCATCATGAATCCTAACTACTCCATCTCGATGGAAATCAGGATAGGGCAATCACTTGAGCTACCATAGCTGTGAGACTCTAAGGCACAATTGCAGGGTGTAACTTACGAATGATAGATGTCATTCGCTTGCTTGCTTGGATGTTTCCTCTTACAAGTCATAGGGAAACATCCCGGAACACATATAAACTCAGTAAATGTGATGTGACTCCGATAGGGAGGAGCCTCATTGCAACCGGACATGCCTCTAAAGCTTAGAATTTTTGTACACAGGATATCAAGACTAATTGGGTTTAGCGGAGAATATTTCCTTGTGATAGATATCCGACGGATATCCTGAGTAGACGGTGTATATAGCAAGCTGAGTAACAGTATAGCATCCTTCACATATGACCTGAAGTATGTTATCACCATAGTATCTGCATCGCGTTGTCGGTCGCTAGACTGGACTCTACGCACTGAGTTGCACAACGAGGAATCAGCTCAAGCACTCAACTGAAACTCACGTTCTCACACTCAGTACTAACTCCCGGATATCGCGAAAAGTCATATTTGGATGACTTGGTCTTCAAAAAGATCCGAGATCGTTTCGTTGCATGTTTTTGGTATAACAAGGGTGTAAACCTGTGGAAAAGAGCTTTCAAGACAAGGTCACGCGGATAGTGTGGTGTGGACCCCGCGCATTGAATCCAAATGGTTTGCGCCTGTCCCCGCGAAAAATGCCAATGCACAAAAACCAAAGGTATGACATACATCACAAAGAATGATAGCACACAAGATGATCCGTGTGTGAACGCTATTTGGGGTCACAATTCAATGTTCTTATCCTCAGTTTAAAAATGATGGATATCAGGAATTTGAACATCCTGACGCTCAGATCTTATCCCCGCCGGCTGCATGAATAACTTCTAGTGTTTCCGAGTTATCTGACAGCGTGACGCACAATTCACAATCCAACAACGGATACCACAATTCCTCTTATCGCTCATATAGAGTTTCAGTGGACTGCCCGTATACAATCAAGATTATTTTACTATCCATAATTGATTGGTCGTCGAGCATTACAGTATTCGTGTTATTCATGTACCTTAGTTCCAGCTAAGATACGACATAAGTTAAACATCGCAAAGCGATCCAGGGGTCTGTGACCTGGAGTGTTGCGTCTAGAGTGATCATCTGGAACGATGCAGATGTCTAGGATGCCCTAGCTAGAGCAGCGAGAGCAATGAAGGCAGCAAGGTAGCACCCCCCCCCACTAGCTAGAATGGGTATTTCTAGCGAGTCTACGCAAGGCAGCGAGAAACGGTCCTAAAAAGCCCTAGCGTGCTTGCCGACTAAGTGCCCTCGCGGCTCTCGCGGCTCATATCGGATGTCTCGGGGATCCCCACCTGCCAGATTGAGACGCTACCCATTTAGACGATTGGACGCGTTGGCAGCGTCGCCATAATATGATTTTGATTTTCTTGACATTATCGTAGACATTAATCTGAGCACAGGCGTTGTCATTGTTGAACATGGGATGCGCATGAATATAGAGCAGATATATGACATAAATTTCTAGCTATATGGTGCCTAGTAATTATCAACTATCACACAGCAGGAGTCACCCTCTTTGCCACGAGCCCCGTGCCGCACGCGCCGCATGCTTTGTAATGGGAGGACGTCAGGCGCGACGGTACTTCTGGCTCAGCGTCCGCAAGCTTGAGACAGAGGGTTGGTGTGACGGATTGTGCTCAAGCCTGGGTATATATACGCCCAGCAAAAAGCCGCAAAAGCGCGGCGGCAAGGAGGCGGCTGGGCGAGTTCAGATAGACAGCGCGAGGACGTCGAGAACACGGCTGGTCTAGTTAGCCCCACGGTCTCTCTCGCCATTTCTATCGAGACACCGGCGTCTCTAAGTGGTCCCTCGCGAGGCAGAGGCAGCGCGAGACACCACGTTCTTGCGCGACTCGAGTGAATCCACGATTCCTGATTTTGTTCCGAGATATGGGCCATCCTCGCGAGAAATGACCCCCTTCCAGATGATGTCTTCGTTAACCGAATGTCGTACAGGTAAGTAATAGATTCATACATCATCTTTATCGTGTGGGGAAATAGCTGACTCAGATGGACATAGATGTCCTGTCGTACTTGCACGACGGCTGGCTTACTAGTACTTCGTGAAGCAGGACATCCGCCCCACAGTATCGGTATCAGGTTGAAGGGAGATATGAAGCTCGGAAGACATCTGGAAGGGGGTCATTTCTCGCGAGGATGGCCCATATCTTAGCGGGGCGAGGGCGCGCGCAAGAACGTGGTGTCTCGCGCTGCCTCGCGAGGGACCACTTAGAGACGCCGGTGTCTTCGATAGGAAATGGCGAGAGACCGTGGGGCTAACTAGACCAGCCGTGTTCTCGACGTCCTCGCGCTGTCTATCTGAACTCGCCCAGCCGCCTCCTTGCCCGCCCGCTTTTGCGGCTTTTTTGCTGGGCGTATATATACCCAGGCTTGAGCACAATCCGTCACACCAACCCTCTGTCTCAAGCTTGCGGACGCTGAGCCAGAAGTACCGTCGCGCCTGACGGTCCTCCCATTACAAAGCTGCGGCGCGTGCGGCACGGGCTCGTGGCAAAAGAGGGTGACTCCTGCTGTGTGATAGTTGATAATTACTAGGCACCATATAGCTAGAAATTTATGTCATATATCTGCTCTATATTCATATGCGCATCCCATGTTCAACAATGACAACGCCTGTGCTCAGATTAATGTCTACAATAATGTCAAGAAAATCAAATCATATTATGGCGACGCTGCCAACGCGTCCAATCGTCTAAATGGGTAGCGTCTCAATCTGGCAGGTGGGGATCCCCGAGACATCCGAGAGCCGCGAGAGCCGCGAGGGCACTTAGTCGGCAAGCACGCTAGGGCTTTTAGGACCGTTTCTCGCTGCCTTGCGTAGACTCGCTAGAAATACCCATTCTAGCTAGTGGGGGGGCTACCTTGCTGCCTTCATTGCTCTCGCTGCTCTAGCTAGGGCATCCTAGACATCTGCATCGTTCCAGATGGAGTCTTCAATAGTGTCCCGACCTCCTATTATGATTCGTATGCGATTGTTAAGGATGGCTAATTACGATTTATGAATAATAAATCGTTTCCAATGCGTGTTTGGGTATTGGGGTTCTCTTCCTAAACCCAAAAATTTCGTAGTAAGCGCGTAGGAAAGTTGTGAATTTTGTTACCGTTGTGATTCAAATTTGAGCGTCTCTTGGGGCGTCTGCCAACCTTAACCCTAGGGTTTCCAATACAAACTTTTGAATCAAAACTTGTCCAATTTTCTGACATTGTCGTACATGGATCTGCGCTTATCTGAATATTGCTACTAACGTATGAGAGGCAGACCCCTGAAACTACCCCCCGGTCAAGTCGTTATACGCTAAGCGCCCGATGTTTTCAACTCCTGCAGCTCGCACAAACTTCGACGACCGAAAACTTTCGTTCCGGAATTAGCGCCCGTCTGTCCGCCACCGCCCTCTTACCTCTGCGGAGGACATACTCTGCTGTGCTAGTGGGTATTTTGGTGATCTCTAAAACCTGTTATCTCAGTCATAAATGTATTGTTCAATTTTTATGTCTCTCCGTTAACATGCCAAATGACGTCAATGTATTCGTGTGTTTCTGCACTTCGTCGAGTTTCGGTGTTCGCCGTGCGCGCCAAACGGTTTTGATCGCTTCCGCTTTTTTGGACAGTACAGTGTTGCGACTAGGGTTTTTTTATTGTGTTTTTCTGTACTTAAATTCAACTGTATACACTTTTGATTTTGGTCTCTTTGATCATCTCACATAGTATTTGGAGGTTCAGGGTTTATAGAATTGCATTGAGAGAAACTGATCTACTACACACAAGAGGAAACTAACGGGTTACTACTACACACCAAGAGACTGACAAGGAGCACCGCCACATTGAGCCGCAGCCGTCGTGCTTGCGCCTGCGCGAACGGCTGAACCTGTGTGTCCAGCCCCGTCACAGCCGTGGCCACGCACTACCCGTATGTGCGGACATCTTCTCATGTGCATGTTCGTGTTCATGCCCCCTGTAAAGGTTTGTCCTTGTCGTACCGTTCGCCTATCCCCGCTGTTGCTTATCCTCTGCGTGTCCGTCCACGGCATGGGCATCGTAGCCGTTCCACGGGAGTGTGCGGCTGTCTGCATTGCAGCTCACAGTCTCCGGGGAGTCGCCCGTGCTGTCCGCGCCGGCCACATTGCGTCGTGTTCGTCGTGCGCGTCGTAGTTCACCTCAGCGTATTGTAGTCGCGCCGAGTCCAATGCCCGTGTGCTAGCCTTGTCGCGGCCAGTCTCCCCCCGATCCTCGTCACCTCGTCGCATTGTGGCCGGTGTATATGTGGCACACGCGCATGGATATACCCCCGGTTGTTTGCATCGGACCCGAGTCTGTTGTATTGTGTTATTCATATCGTATCATGGCCACGCTACATTGTGCGCGTCATGCGTCATGCGGTGACTGTCGCGTCGATGCCGCTAAGCGTGGTGGTCGGCCTCGTTTCATTGCGAACATACTCGCCGTATCGTGGCCGCCATCGTTGTGGTGTCTACGTTGCGTCTTGACCATCCCTCATCGGAGTGCCCTTGATGCGTAGGCGGCTGTCCTCGCGCGGTTGCTATGCGCACCATTGCGCATGCTCGTGTCCTAGCGATGGTGTGCGGCCGGCATGCGGTGAGGCTCCGGCGTGGGTTACAAACGATCCCACGGGATGGTGCTGGATGTTGAGCGCGCTGTGCGCGAACCCATGGCCTGTATGCACGACTAAGCGGCGGTTGGCGGTGCGTTGACGCGTCTGGAGATGTTCGAATAGAGGATCATGCCCGTCTTTCGCTGCCAGGTCGTCTTCGGGATGCACTTCTGCCGCTGCAGGGGCATGGAGGGGCCTGCGAACGATGGAGTAGGGGATGTAACAGGGTGAGGGGATACGGCATCAGAGGCTGCCGAGCTTGCAGGCTCGCGGCAAGGGGACAAAGAACATAGAATAAAAAGATCACTTACCTTTTCCAAGAATACACGCGCTCTTGGAGGGCATGTGCGTTGCAGAGCCTGAGGGCAGCCCACGGTCGCGCGAGTTCAGTTCGGTGTGTGCGCGGGAGAACTAGCGACGCACCTAGGATGAGTCCAACGAGCTCTCAGGGCTTGGATTTTTATCCACATTAAGCTGTAAAGTGTGCCTATGCACACCTTCCCAGCCTCCTGCGACCTTCTCCGACTGCCGAACTCGTGGCCGTGCTTGAAGAAATACGGCCGTGAGGGAGAGGTCGTTGGGTGCTCCGTATTGAACGGCAATGGGCGTGTGGAGGTGACAATGGAGCTGAGGAAGGAAGGCAGGCAAGTGGTCAGAAGACTCCAGCAGGCGGACTGCCGTGTGTCGCGCAGTGAAGAACAAGGGCGACAGGAGCCGCCGTTCTCGTGAACGACGGCGGAGGATGAGCGGGAGCGCCCGAGCACAAGGAGTCCCGGGCGCTTCGGACTTGAAAACTCGAACGCGCGGCAAAGCACACGGGGGTTCCTCCGAGGTTTCCTCGCTCGCTTACCCTGGTGAATTACCGGTTAAGCATGGTAAGTCATTGAGCATTGAAGTGTCTGTGCAGAAATAAATTATAGAATATTATTCGTGAATTGGTTGAGAAAAAGCCAGTAAGCTATTGGACTCCACACACCCGCTATTAACATATCGGCGCGCGCACGAGCCGAGCGCAGCTCGGCGAGGAGCGCGCCCGGAAGTAGAGTACATCAGTGTGGAGTATTAATGGTAGATATCATTAACATTATTTTCATACTCATTTTACATAAACTATTCAACGCCATCTTGTGATTTGATTATTTAGGCACACTAGCAAACTGGCGTGTTCCGCTCACGTACCAGCGCACGACGAGCCCGAGCGCAGCTCGGCAAGGAGCGCGCCCGATAAAACACCATGGTGAGCACCGTTTAACAAATGCTGCAAATAGTTATTATTAGTCACACAAAATTATTCATTAAATCGGTCGAGCCAGAAATGGCCCGCATCCGCTAGTAATGACACGGAGTACGTCATTGCCAACGTATAGACAGTCGCTGCGTGAATCGGGCGGTGGGGGAAACTTGTAGACAGAGGATGACGGACACAACAGCCATAACGGCTAGTAACATTACGATGTAATGGTATGACTGATGCGGTTTTTAGGTGCAAATTGGTCCACATACTTGTCAAAGTGCCTGTTTCAATAACCATACGAATCAGTCTATTCACCATATTTCGAGTCGTTGCGGAATATGGCTGTCTTTTCGTGAGCTAGACCGACGTTAGCCGTATCTTGTCTACAAGGTGAATTGTACGATAATGTAACACTCACCAGATATACCATACTAGCTGCAATAAATACATCCGCTAGTACTGTTGATCCAAGCCATAGCTGAACGTCATACGAGGCACAGAATTAGTCTCGGGAGTATGGCTGCCTTGGTTCCAACCGTAGCTCCTACTCACCGCTTCGTTTACGTGCGGGCGGAACTCTAACATCTGACCACTTCCCAGCGTGAACCGCTTGCACACCGGTCATGACCCCGCCTACCAGCTGTAGAATTGAAAGCTGAACGACGCGCAGATTTTGTTAGCCTTTTTGGCGAGAGGTGTCATCGGGCGCCGCCGCTATAGTAACTCACGGCAATAATAAGCCAAATGAGGAGTGACACCCTTTGGAGATCAGGTAGATACGATGAGCATAAAAAACATCTGCACTACACAGCTAACTGTTCGCAGCCTGGGATAAGCGATCCCCCCACTTCGTTTAATGAAAGTGCTAACCTATCGCTGCAAATATCGGTCCAGCCATCCACTCGTTCCGGACCTTGTCAAGCCCTGACGGATCGCCAAAAACCCCTTGACGTATGTATCCCAGCAATCGCTTTGGTCATGTTATTATTGTCTGCGCTGTCTCAACGGCCGTACAAAAATACCACCAATGTCTTTGCGTGCCATCTATCCTTAGGAAAGGCAAGATAATACCAATCTGTTAGTAGCCGTCAAGTGGCATTGGGTAAAGGACGACACCATTATTGATATACTCACAGACTTGTACTGACAAGATCCCATATAAGCACCCAGTTAAGCAAGTATCCCCAAGAAGCTGTGTTTGTCTTTGAGGTTGAGAACGAAGACATTCTTGAGGGTCAGAAACACTACAGGCGGGCCAGCCCTTTGTATTGTGAAGCTAAGTGAGCTTTGTGCCATCGGAATATATAATGGAGCAACCCACATGACGGTAATATTTGCAGAACCCGACATTCAGTGAATTCAGTACGTTGAAGACATGGAAGATTGAGCGGTTGAGGGTGAATGAAGACGACCACAACGACCTGATAATACCTGTGAGGCGGAGAGAACGGTTATATGCCACATTTATCAGAGAATATATCAAGAAACCTCGTTCTCCTCATCTTGATATACTATGATGGAGTTAATCACAGACGTATGACTGTTGTGAGAGAGGAGCATATCGTAGCAGTAATTCACCCTTTATCGGATTAATCACTGTTCCATACTTTGCTCCAAACCATCTATCACATCGAATGCAGGGAGGCATGTTTGAATAGGGGAAAGTGCAGAGTATCTGTTTTCCGACAGGAGTGCATCATGTCCTCGTGATCGTACCTCCGTAGGACCGGTTTAGGCTTTTCATCAGCAAGAGAGAAAGGTGGATAAACATACGGATCAAGACCGGCATGATGTCTGGCAGTGTATGATTTAGTTTACGGACCTATGTAACGATCGTGGTCAGCGGGGGATGAAAAGTCACGACGTGGGGTACATAAGGCAACTTGAGCCGCGAACCCTTCATCGTTGTCGCTTGCAGGAAAGGTTCTCGTTTTCGGTGTGCTCGTACTGTCATCGTCTAGCTCGATTTAAGAGCTCAATGCCTCTGGAAATAATGTGGATTTGGGGAAAAACGAGCTGTTACCGATACACTGAACCAAAAATCAAGCTGCTTCTTTTCCATCTGGGTATTGGCCCTTGTGAGGTGAGTCAGTCTCCGATGCGTAACTATGATGGAATCACGACGTAGAAGTAGCTTTGACCAAGGCGTGTAGCGGTGTTTCGTCTGGCCATGCATTATATTAAAACATCCTCTTGAACGCGAATTGCACCTAGTTGTGAGGCGGCCATACGAGGAAGTTAAAGCTTCCTGGAGATGGTGGGGGTGAAGGTGGAAGTTACTCGCTGATGACCAGTGATACATGAAGGTTCAACCCGTGCCCTCAGTTTTCATCTAACTACCGACGCCACAAATGCGGATGTCGGAGGCTTGAGGCTGAGAATTGATTGAGGTCGGATAACGCTCAGGGAAGAGAACGGACGTGGAATGGAGTTTAACCATTTTCACGGCCAGAACGTCGCGAGTGGCAGTGAGAGTAACATGATATGGCGTGTCCGGGGCATGCGTAGAGGGTAGAGTATTAAAGAGTGACAGTAGCCCATGACAGCTAACCAGACGATTTTAAAATCAACATAATATGTAGATGAGTGATTTGGACGCACCGTAAACAGTGAGTGCTCCGGTTCTCAATTATGAGCCTGACCAGTTCTATTGATTATGTTGTCGGGGTAGCTCAGAGCGAACATTCGTTTGTTTTTCACAGAGCTGTATGTTATCAGTAAGCTTGGTGACGCCTAGTGAAGGTGGTTCAAACATCAATACTCACCACGAAGTATAACATCATGCTAGTGCTGAGATGATGAACGTCGCATGATGCGCCACCTCCCCGCTAACCACAGCTGAAACAGGATCGAAAAACAGCAATTAGACGTGGATACACAATGATGACGAATTCGGGCATACCGCCTCGCCTATATACATAAGACGGGATGTTTCTGCGCTATGTGCCGAGAGCTGCACTACGTTTACACGAGTCCTGGCGCACCTGTGAGTATGCCGAGCAACTAGCTGCATTACATGCCAGCCTTCATCATGCGACTGTGAGCGGGCTCCCAAAAACCCCCCTCCGTAGTGAATGCTATATAAAACACGTCGAAGTACTAACCGCGCACACACGCGCAGACGACGAATCGTGTACCCCTTGCTCACTAACGAGCACTCGAAAGACATCGATACGCATAGAAAAGCCTGTACAGCGCAAGCACTAACTGGACACCCACGACAGACGAGCCGTTATGCTTAATAAAGCTTCAAATTTCCACGCGCTCCCTCCCCTCTGTATTTCATAACACTTGCCTTATCCGCGGTTACGAAAAACGGGCACACCGTGAAGCGCCTTGGAGTGCTGAGTAGCTGAAATAGAATCGAGAGATTTCGATTGCCCGCTGCTAAAATCCCTCTTGACATACTTCTTGAAAAGCAGTTCATTTGTTGTGATCAATCTAGCGTGTGGGGGCTGGGTGGCGGGCGGCGGGGGGGCTGGGGTGTTGCGAACATGTTTCTTGTACCAGGGAGGCTGGTAGATGAAGAGGCACAAGGTCTCTTAGCCCCCACCTATCCTTTGGAAGAAATGAGGGGGAGGTAATAAAAGAACGATAAACATGTTGAGTATGGTCGTCATGCAATACCAATTAAATATGTCGTACCCACAAATACTTGGATATTGACAATAGGCCCCGTATAGTCTCTCCAATTCAGGGAGCATAGCCCTATAAGCTGGACATCCTCAGCGGCTGATGCATAGTAAGGGAGGTGAGTCATCAATATGCATACCGCAGGTCCTTCGCACTTGACTAAGAGTGAGCCATGAACTCTCTAGAAAAGTATGACGGGAGAGTAGGAAAAAAAAAAAAAAACACACATGGCGGGAAACGCTGGTGCTTGGAATGTGTGCGTCCATGACCAGGGGGGAACGTCAGGTGCGATAAAGGGAGGTATCCTGAGGTGGCGAAAGAGTGAAACCGTGAGCCAAGGACGCTTCCGCTTCATAAAATACGAGGACTAGTCCGATGTGATGCGCGCATTGCAAAAGCCCCGGTCACTATCTTTATGCTAAAAGCAACGGTATATCAGTGCGTACCTAGAGGAATCAAGGAACTCGCAAGTCAGGATCACTCTGCTCAGTGACAGAACATTGCTATTAATCGAAACCTGTTAAAATGTCACGAACCAGACCGCTAACCATCAGCTGAAAGTATTCAGTGAGAGAGGGCACAATCAGTACGTGGGACAAGAATAGGCTGAAAAGAGACTGTTGATGAAGGACTGACCTTGGTGGGATATTTCTGTCTGCCTTCTTGCGAACTCAAGCAGGTAGCCCTCGCCAGCACAGGGAAAAAACTCAGCGTGTAAATTTAGATGTTGATTCTGCAAATGACAGATTGGCCACGAACCTAAGGCAATGGCCACTGCGACTAGGGAATTTCCCATGAATGATCAGAGACCAAAGCGGCTCCGGAGCTTATTTTCTTACCTAGGCACTTGAGAGTAGGGCTGGGAGTAAGAGATACCGTGCGGTCTGGATAATTCCATCACGAGTTTTACTGACCACTCAGTTGGAGGGTCATGTGCCCGCCGATATAGAGCCTTGTGCTTTGCTTTTGATTATTTCTAGCCTTGCCCATTAGTAAACGTTTCCGTCGGTTTTCACGGTGAAGACTGTGATTGCGACTCAGATTCCATTTGCCTCTTACTGTTTCCTGCATTTGACGATCCTCAGGGCCATCCTCACAAGAAACTCGAAAGGTCTACAGGTACACGGTCGTGTACAGGGGGGTGACTGCTTAAGGCGACTGGCGGTGTGACCGTCGGATCTGTCAATCTCAGTGTTTCTTCCCGACCCCTCCGTGAACGATAAGAGTCAAGAGGTGAGATGTACAATGTCGGCAGTTTATAGGACTCACCTCGTCCAAAAAGGCCCTAACGGTGCTTTGGGAAGCCGCATTGAAGCATGCATAAACAAGATCATCATGAGCGTTGATACACAGAGGGGATGTCGCAGGGCCTGAGAAATGCGGTCTTGACTATGTTGTGGGCTTTCTTGGGGAACATCCGAGGCCGCACATAGATCACGAAATGTCTCGTGTGTTGAAGACCGCCATCCGTCGTGCTAAAACCCGTACGAACAAGGCAGGTCCTTCTTGTGTAATGGTATTAAAAGTAGCTTTCTGATATGAGATGAGGGATGGACATTTCCTAAAAGACGGTGGCAGCACAAATTCTCAATGTATTTAAATCAGTGGTCGTACCTTTAGAAGAAGCATCGAAGGTGGTTGGACGAAGGGAACTCGGTATACTGGTGTGGAGAAAGAGTCCGTACACGCGATGTTCATGTCGCTTTCGATACATTCCATAATGATCCAACTAGATCCAACGATACATCGAAAGTTTTGCACTCGTCCCTGTATTTTACTCAGTGGCTGGAACGGCCTCGGCTTTGAATGATGTCCGCAGCCTGGTGATGGAGTTTTAATGTGGAGTAACTATTTGGAAACACTCGATTGACGTAACCTTTTCAGCGATGGCATAGGCCATAGACTGGGGTATGACAAGAGAGCTCCTAGTGGAAAAAAGTTAGAAGGTGCAAAGAAGAGAGAGTTCTTCATGAGAGAAGCTACCATGGGTATATAATTGAGCAATCCACCTATGTACGCCACAGATGAGATCTTTTTTCCTACTCTCGGGTTTTGGCGGGACGTACCACGCGCAAATTACTCGTGCCGTACACCTTTAATGATGGATCAACTACGCCACCATCTTCCTGGGGCATCATTGCCGCCGTACCGACCGGGTGATACACCGGTCCGCAATTCATCTTGATATACTCCTTCAGGCCTTCACGTCCCTTCGTGATCGCCTCCTCCGTCGGAATCATAAGCTTCGTCACATGCTTACTCATTGGCGACGTTCCGTAAAGCTTCAGCGCGAATTCGACCGTGGTGCACGAGAAGGTCGAGGTCCGCCCCATTGGCAAAGTAGTTCGGGTCAATCGCGGGTGGCATGAGAGGGTCTGCAGAGGCGATGTGGACACTACCGCCCGCGAAAGGGGTCGGGTAAGCGCGCAGAAGAGCGAGGTATAGCGTTTTCCGGGCTCGGCGGGCGGAGCGTAGGGCATTGGTTGGCGGCCCATAAATTGCAGAAGTCTGAGTAACGCGTGAGTGACTCACACTAAAGCGATAGATTTTCGACGTAACTCCGCTTGGGACTGCTTGTCACGGGTAAATATATTTGCGTTGAACGTCGTACTACTGCTTCTCAAGGCCTAGTTTTAAGGGAAGGCAGAGTGCTCGCTAGGGCTTCCGTATTCTGTGCATGCGCTTGGTCTTGCCACGAAGCTATCTCTTCTTTGGTACCAAGAGCGTTTTGCGGAAAGGAACACGAAACCGGGTGCAGGAAACTGTGGCAAACATGCCCATGTTGAACCTGCTGTCGACGTATCAATATCTGAAGTGTTTGTTTGCGGAACGTGGAGACAACATACTAGAGCTCTTCATGCTTCTTCAGCATTGTGGGCTCAGATAAGACGTCGATAGTCTCATCAGTGGTGCGGACCTCCGCGATGGTAGTTACACCAATATGGTCCTCTGGGAACTCTCGTGAGTCCAATGCCTAGCGCAAGAATTTTCACATAACGTCGGGACTCACGAAACGCAAATTCTCTCCCACACCAGGCAAATCGATCAGGACTTCAACACCATGCTGGGACAGAATGTCCGAACTTTTCCGATACCGGATAACTCCAATATTTGTGGTGTCTGAAACGTGCCCGCCGACACCATGACGTCTTTTTGGACGCCCTCTATTTGAAAAGACGTTTCACCATAAATATATTCGACGCCCGTCGCCCTTTTCAGCGTGCCGTCCTCTTCGAAGAGCACCTATCTATGTGATTAGAGATGCACAATATACACCGTAATCAGGTCTACTTTTGTGACGTGTGCCTCAGTCAGTACAAGCAGATTTGCACGGTGAAGGTTGGGCTCGAGATACGCTGACGCAGAGTAGGACCGCTTGGAAGTTTCCACATCTACAGATAGGAGGGACGTCATACAGCCGTCGTTCTGTCCGTTTCCCTAGCAGCATGCGGGTCAGTTACAAACGCAGTAAATAGGTCGGGGCGGAGGCACGGACAGTTTCTGGATTCCTACGAACACCAAGAGCTTCTGCGGCTTCAAACAGCCTGAGGTGCATCTGAGACCAGACAGGCCCAAAGGAGTTCTTGATAGGGCCTAAATCGTTCAGCAAGACGAATACCGGACACAAGTGAAGGAACTTCACCTTCAAAACCGTGGTATTCGAAGTCCGGCTTAGCAGCGTATTTTAGAGCATCTCGCGGCGAAAGGTTGGGTAGTTGAAGTGCTTCGCTCTACGACGTATCCATGTAAGATACTCCTGTACAAATCTTATTGTCGAGATATACTGACTTGCTTGAAATAATGGAGTAAAGATTCCCAATTCCATCCGGGGTTACCGAGTTCTTCAATAGCATCAACCTCATCTTTGGACGGGCGAAACATCCCCAAGAAGTTGAGCTTTCCCAAAAAAGTTGGCATTTCTTCAAGCAACGAGGCTATGATTGCAACTCACGAGCGACGACCCTCCCAAACCCTTCCCTCGCGGCTGGAGAACTGTTCGATCGTTGGCCCGTTTTTGCGGCGTAGAGGAGAAAGTCCAGTCAAACTTGGGGTTCGTGATTGCACGACCCATGTATCCCGGGACGTCGATCTCGGGGCAAGGTCCATGATGAACGCCTGCCTCTATTACTAGCACGGTAACATTGGGGTCTTCGCTAAGTCTAAGGTCAATACATCGATGGTCAGTTCCATATGTTACATGCTACGAGGCTGTACAACATACCGAGTGGCCAGAGTCAAGCCTGATGTCCCCCCCACCAACAACCACATAGTCAACTTTCGCAGATTCCAGATCGCTGGGTGTGACGAAGGGCATTTTTTAAGCAGGGATTGACGCTGCAGAGGTCGTCCTAAGATTTGGGCTATGAGTAGGGTTGACGACAGTTTTTCACAGCGTTATCTCGGACGATGAAGGCTAGAAAATGATTGCGGCGCCCACGACTTGGTAGAATTGAGTCTCCCGAGCTGGTCACACCTTACGGTTTGGTGTAGTGATGGCACTTTCACGATGATTGTGAGCGCAATGGCTGTGGAGTTTTGCAATCAAGGTCATATTTATCCTTGTCATGTTGAGTTTATGTGTAGAAGGAGAATCGTCCTGCACGCGGTGTAAGTCAAGATTTGAGTTGCGTTCTGGCTGCGACTCGGAAAAGCTGCAACGGCGGACCAAGCGCCAATCAATCCCGTTCTTTCCGGATATGGCAGTGCGTCGGGAGCGCCAGCTGCGCTTCTATCCGTACCACGAAGTTCCTTGAACACGTTCACTCAAGAATCGGTTCCCAACAGATGGCAAGTTGCTGCAGTTATTCATGTTGGCGAGATATTGTATGTTCTAACGCCAATTATATCAGAGCGGCGTTGGATATGTAGCATTACCGTCCGAGTCTGCTGACTCAGACAGGCCCTCTCCTTCCACCCGAACTCGCGTATTATCCACAGTTAATGAACACAGCAACGTACTATACACAACCAATAATGGTAGGGAAGCCTGAAATTACTGGACGAACCTGAGAGAACGGAGGCGAAGCACGCAATTACGTGTATGCCTACGGCCCTGGCGGCCTTGCGGGACTCTTTACACAACTCCTTCGCTCTGCGAGCTGCTATTTTTGCTTCGGGCTTGGGGCCTGTTATTCGGATATGATCAAGGTGTAATAGCCAATATTTCTGGTTATGCCGGGATTTCTTGAGCGTGTGGCCTGTTACGCCGCTGCAAAAAGGACTGATGAGTGAGTGCTTTGCTACGAGTGCGCCTGTATGGTCGGAAGGCTCAACATGGTTACAGCTGCAATGCTTGAATTGGGATCTTTGATTGGTGCACTATCTTCAGGAATATTTGCAGATCGTTTCTCTCGTAGACAAGCTATCGTATCCGCATGTCGTAAGAGTATTCGTCCTAATGATATCCATTCTACTCACCCATTGCATCTTCTTCTAGTAATATTCTGTATTGGCTCCAGCCTACAGTTCGCCGCCAAAGACCTCTCACACCTGATCATCGGTCGAGCTATAGGTGGCCTTGGGGTAGGAGCGCTCTCAGGTAGCAGACCATTGCTCGTCATGTTGGGCGACACTCACGAGTCTCTCCCTCGCAGTACTTTATCCCCCGTCTATATGGCCGAAATCAGTCCACCTGGAAAAGTACGCGGCTCTTTTTTATTTGACTTGGCTCTCGAACAGCTCTCGATCGTCATTGGAGCAGTAGTCGGATTCTGGACTGGATTCGCCACTCGTAACAGTACGTCGCACAGCCTCATCCACTCCCCGAAACTACTTTCATCACGGCTTTTGTGACAGTACACTCCTCGCTGTCATGGAGAATTCCCCTCTTTATCCAATTGATTCCTGCCCTAATACTTCTTATTGGAGCTCATTTCTAATCGCATCCTTCCTCCTTCACCTCGCCTATTGATCTAGACAACATACAACAGCGCTACGATGAGCGGCTTCCTGTGCTGAGAATGCTCAGGGGCGATGAAAGACGTTTTAGTTCAGGTCAGTCGGGTATTCTTTTTCGCAAACCGCCTGAGTTTCACATGTCGTCCACAGCTTGAACTACTCGAAATGCGAACAGAAGTTTTAATGATGACTCGGGCTGCATCCCCTCACTCACCATCTTACTCAAATTCCGGGGCTATACTCAGTCTTTTGGCCACGATTCGATCCGAGACACGCCTCTGGGCCCGACTCTTTAGCTCAGCATACAGGAAACGAACGTCGATTGGGATTATGATGATGGTATTTCAACGTGTGTCACACTACGTTTTCTGTTGCACAATTACCTACTCACTGTGGTTGTCGTGTAGAGTGGTCAGGAATCAACGCTCTCTTGTACTATGGCCCTTCACTTTTGCTATCGGTGGGACTGAAGGGTGACACTATCACCCTGCTGGTAGCTGGTGGGGTCGGCATCGTACAAGCTTTAGCTGTTTTGCCAGTCATACTGCTAATAATAGATAGGCTCGGTGAGTCTTCCTTTGTCTACGTAGGCAACCTTCTTGCTTATGTAATCCAGGCCGCAAGCCTTTACTCAGATGTGCGTTTGACATGAAGTGGCATTCTATCAGCTAATAATCGTGTCTTTTTCTGTCCTCAGGGGGGAGCATGGTCATGGCGCTTTCTCATCTTTCAATCGCCCTCTTGGTGAGTATCGCCACTTGCGCATGAGATGATGCTGAATGAAGTGGTGCGACGAATAGATCAGCACATACTCCGATGACTGGTCATCGCATCTTGGGGCCGCCTGGCTTGCAGTCAGGTACAGCTTCATCTCCGACCCAATCTCTACACATAACTCACTTTCCCTTTTAGCTTTATTTACATTTACACAGCCGCCTACGGAATGTCATACGGCCCTATTGGGTGGATCCTTCCCAGCGAAGTCTTCCCACTTTCGATGAGGAGTAAAGGCGTGGCGTTGTCCACTGCCTCAAACTGGCTAAACAATTGTGCGTGATTCTTCTCGAATGAATGTCGTGATCTGGAGTTTGATGGTCCGTAGTCCTCATTGGCCTTGTCACACCGGTGTTAATGGAGCTGTCCGCAAAGTACGTCGAATTTACCGATGCTTGGAAGACATAGTATGACCATACCAATAGGGGTACATTCATGATTTTTTTGCTGTCGCATGTTTCCTGGGATATCTCTGGTCCACATATGTTGTCCCAGAGACCGGTAATGTCTCCCTGGAGGAGATGGATGCTGTATTTGGTTCAAACGCTGGAGCCACTGATGTTGCATTGAAGCACGAGGTGTGTCACGATCTCACGCGACAAACGAGGTTGTTCTGATTCATCGCACCTCAGATCGAGCATGAGCTTGGGCTGGATGTTCTGATAGCAGAAGCTCGTTCGCGGACCGAGTACGCCTAGTAGTGTCGGTGAGATTGAACACATTGAGCGGACGTTCGGTATACCATAACATCGCCTACTGTTCCTTCGAATTTATACCGCGACAATCCAATCAATCGCTGATTCTCATCAAATATGCAGGCTACTATACGAACACGCCCGAGTTATCACAAAAGACGACAAAAAATTTAGTAGATGAATGGGAACAGCCTGTACGGCACTTGCTTTGCGTAGACCTCCCATTGTTGTCCAAACTCTTTCCTCAACACTTCATCCTCCGCGACAACCCTACGCATCAACATTACGGGGATAACTGTGGCCCATGCAGTGCATATTCCGGTAAATAGCTTGCTCACCCATGTATCCCAACCGATGCATTCCGCATACCAGCTTCCAGGGCCAAACATCACCAATATAACACCAATATAGATCAACCCTGCGCCGACGTAACTCGGATGGCGGACTGCTGCATATGGGCCGGAAGTTACGAGAGTTTGCCCCTGCTTGACTGATAGCTCCCACGTGAAGTTTTTGCCCAGGACGCGGTAGCATGCCAGGCGGATGAAGCTGCCGAAGTGCATCATTGCACATCCTGTGAGCCACACCGGCTGGCGGAGATGCGTGCAGCACTCGAGGGGCGCAACACGAGCGCTGACAGAACAGCTGAGCCGAACGGGGTGGGATATTGCGAGGCGAGAATGGTCGCCGTCTCGCAGACGAAGTTGAGCCAGTAGACGGCCTGCACAGCGGCTGACGTGAGTACCTTGCAACTTGGGACTAACCCAGAAAGCCTTACGTTCTGTACTTTGACAGATTTGCGTGTGATCGACTGACGAAGCATGGGATCTTGTGTGTCCATCGAACTTCTTCAGTTCTTCGGACCGCGCTGGAGGGTTGGGAGGAGCCTGGGCTACGGCAGAGAGATACGTGGCAGAGAGGAGTAAAGGTATTTTTAAGAGCGGGGAGGCCAGAGCCGTGGGGACGCCAGGCAACCACATCATGTTGTCAATGTTCTTCAACAATGTATCACAGTTTCTCTACATTTTCTCGGTTCTTTGGAGCCGTGTCTCAGACGAGAAGGAATCACTTACACCGAGGGACACGACGTTGCCAGACAAGTTGCTGTCGGATCCCACGAAGCCGGTCCCGGATTATTCGTCCTTAGTTCACACGGATGAATGAGAAATTGAAGCAATGTGCCAGTTGCTGAAAACTGAATTAACGAACTTTGAAAATGCCTACCGCTACAATGTTGAGTTCGGTACATGCGCTAGTGTGGGGAAATACAATGCTACGAGATGGACATATCTGGGGGACTGAATTATGTTCCGCGGACGACGTTGATAAGGCTCTTGCCATGGACATCTGTCCGGATGATATGAATTTATGAGATGCACGGGGAAAGAGAAAAGACTATATACCTAATTTCTCAAAGATCTCGCGCTCTCGTCTCAGAAGCTACGATCACACCTAATTCGCTGGCGTCAACGAGTATGTCCAACAGGGATAGAGCCTTCCATACCATCGTTCAACTTTTGCCGCCGGTCTCTTGGATCTCGGACGACGCTAGCGTAGAGGCCGCGCTGGTTCAGAGAGTAGCCCATTTTGGTTGGTTCTTTCAACGCATGGAACGATTAACTGGAAAAAAGAGTATGAGCACCCGGTAGCCCGATGACCATCAGTACGTACGATATCATCACCCTGGGAAAGTAAATTGAGTACAGTCCATGGATTAACAATTGTAAAACAACCGTATAATAAAGCAAAGCAGCTCCCCGAGATTTGTAGGGTACGGTGAGGAAGTCTAATTATGAGGGTTTGCCGTTTAAGCGTAATGTCAAGAGGATAGTTCAATGTCATCGCCAATACGTCTACCTGGGGCTGTTTGAGTCCCTTTGACACAGTCCTCGATACACACATTCTCGAGGTCATCCCAGTCTTCAGGAACAGTAAGGTCCTCTGTCAAAACGCCGCGTCTATGTAACTCCATGATGAGTATTTATGCAAGACGCCTGGGAGGGACGTGAGAATTCAAAAATTACAAAGCGCAATTCGCGGTCGAGACGCCTACCTTCAATGAGATTTCCCATTCTCCGTCGATCGTGTGATTAGGAACGTCAATATCGCCACAATCCTTTTTACCTCTGTGGAATGGTCAGGTCGGATGTGGGTGAGTGTCCGATATGGCAAATTACCTGCGGAAACTGCCCATGATTTCGGACGAAGAGGTTGGGATCAATGCGATTAAGGCTGAAAAAGGCTTAGCATTGCACTACCCAGCATCATGAGACAAATCGCAATTCACCAACAGGGCTTGATTAAGTTGAATATTGCTTCAGCTTCCTCCCCTCGGCATTCTTGTATTGATGTCTACAAGCCGTGATCACCAGACCGCGGTAAAACATTTAAAGCGACATACCATCATAGTGCTTGAGGCCGATTTGCTGCGCGGTGGAAAGTTTGACATCGTGTTTGCCTTCTCGCAGGTCGTTTAGAGTACGACAACCGGCAGCTACCCACTGATGGGCGGTCGTCACAACCTAAGTAATGTGTCAGAGTATGAGCATGGAAATGTTTCGAACACCGTACCAACTCCGTAGATGCCTTGAAACTTTGCAATAATTGCCGCCATTTCTTCGGTAGCTTCGTGTTCTAAGCGGCGGAGACGCCCGGTTTCGATAACTTGCCCATGACCTATCGTATTAAGAGTAAATGCCGGCAGGTGTTTGATTCAGTGAATAGAACTGAATTTACCTTCTCTGCTGTCTTTTGACCCTACTCCTGGTAGAGCAAAAACCTCTTCATAAGACTCGATACGTTTTTTATGCTTGGCAATAGCATTGATAGCTGGAAAAAAATTAGAGGCGAAACCAGCATAAAAAGATTAACAAGACGTACCTCGAGCGTAGGAGGCCACTCTGAACCTATCCGCGCTTGTGAGCTTGTTTTTGTGTATCTCCTTCAACGCGGTAAGCTACAGAGAGCCCAGTCAGTGAAAACCACCGTCTGTATCTAGATGCTCACTCACTGCGCGTCGATGACGTCTTGATTCGGACAAGTCTTTTCCTTCCCATCGGGCACGTTGTCGCACTGGAAAGCCTAATAGACACCAATTCAGCATACAGTTCCCTCACCCCTCAATTTCGGCCAGTACTGACCCCAGCCTTCTTGCTTCCGACCGCAGCCGCAGTTTCTCCAGCCTGGTTTGGCACGTCCATTTTCCTTGCGTAGCTAGAAACACCGGTGAGAGTTCGCTTCGCCAATTCGCGACCCGGGACGGGACGAGCTACACACCTCCGCCTCCCGCTCGGCCCCGCGCTACAGAGTAGAACTCAGCCAAGGGGTCTGCCTTATCGTCACTGCCATGTGATGTGGCCCCCGAAGTCGAAGTCGCTTTATTCGTTATTGCAGACTTGGTTCCGCGTGCCGCACCATTATAGGCCTCTCTTGGAGGATCGTCTGGGGGAAATGGCGGACGAGGTGGCGGCTCTGGGCTCCGCATGCGCGGAGGACTCAGCGGTCTTTCTCAGCCGTTTCCTGGGTAAACTCGCTGCGCGATCGGATGAAAATCAGACGGACTATCGATACCGGCATGAGCGGGTAGAGGCTTACGAGATTTTGCTCTCCTCCACGTCCTT
Organism: Phlebiopsis flavidoalba; assembly: GCA_035772785.1. Taxonomy (NCBI): domain Eukaryota; kingdom Fungi; phylum Basidiomycota; class Agaricomycetes; order Polyporales; family Phanerochaetaceae; genus Phlebiopsis; species Phlebiopsis flavidoalba. Next base: position 55,034 of record JAOCPU010000080.1, read on the forward strand.
GTTGCTCTCATCCTCATCCACCTTCCTCGCAGCCGCTTTCTCTCTCTGTCTTTCGCCGCGGCAAGTTTTTTTGACCACACGCTCCGCCAGTATGCGCTCCCCCGCTCGGCCTCCGGGATATCCGGCTCGAATATTACACGGTCGTCGTACGTCGGGAAGTCGTGCCAATGGCCCAGGCTGTCATTGCGCTCGCCCGAGAGGACCCATTCCCAGCGGAGGGTTTGGAATTGTGTCAGGTATGCCACGGATGCTCTGCAGGCCGACTTTCTTCAGCAGTAATGCTTTGTACACGTTCGTGACGATGTGGGTCGTGGTCTCCGGGTCATACGTCGGTACGAGCGTGGCGCCGTGTCGAGCGAGCTGAGGGTGAAACATCAGCCCGATGTGTGGCAGAATGACAGATGGAAATACCAACATATTCCAGTTTGTTCCTGGTAGTTAGTGTCGCAAGCTCACTGTCGCTGTCACCCAAGAATATTCTCGCTCCTCTCAAAAATAACGACTTTTCCGGCCTCTTGCGCAGCTCCCTCTCCGTCCAGAGACTGCTCACATACTTCGCAAACTCTGCGGGCCTCATGGCTTCCTGCTTTTTTTGGCTCTTCTTGACGGGCTTCTTCACTGGTGTGGTGCGTTTTGCAGCCTTTCCATTTCCCGTAGGTAAGCATCCGATGCGCTCTGACTCAAGAACGATAGCTTCTTCCGCTTCAGGGGCTCAGGTTTGCCTCGATCACCCCGCAGCACCAGCCACTGGCTCTGACACAGAGACGAGCGAGCTAGAGGATCCGGGGGTGGTGACGTTGCTCGAGTCTGGGTCGCCCCTTGAGCTGGGCTCGGGCGTCCCGTTTGAACGACGGGGTTTCCCATCGCAGTTGCCTTGTTCAGCACGGACTGTTTCCTTCGATAACGCCCTCGCCGGGTGCGGAGACTCAATGGGCGCAACGCGTGTAGTGGGTAGCCCCTTTTTGTTTTGATGCACTCTCCGTCGTGGGCACTGCCTTCTCATCGCGGAGCTCGACTTTTTGCTGGAGATCCTGAGGCCAAGCCCCCCCGGCTTGGGGCTCTTGCTTTCCTCTATCGACGACCTGGTCGAGCCTGTGGATGTTGACGAATGCAGTGGCGACGAGTGAGGAGCCGGTGAGTTGCGGCCGGCGGATGGGGAACGAAGGCTGCATCAAGTTCGTAGGGGCTAGAACGACTCGACCTCCCCGTAGATGAAGCATGTCGGTACCCTACAGGTGGATCCTGACTGGGCCTGTAAGAGTGATATCATGAGTCAGAAAGATCTCCTCTGGTTGGTGACAGCTATTCTGGACACGCACGTGTCGATTTTGCTGGTCATATCCGGTTGGCCACTTTCTGTAAGGGGACCTACTATAGGCGAGTGCGAGTTATTGGTGTGACGAATTCTCTTGCGCGAGGCTTCGTTGAGATGGTCAGAAGATACTCGTTCCTCACTGGTCGGAAAGGGTCTGAGAATGTATTGAATCTGGGGTGTTGATAAACTTATCACACCTTGCGTAACATGGGGTGGCCTTTCCTTTTCTGTGAATGATTGGACACATGCGGTGCGTCATAAATGGGCACATCAGCTGGGCGCAAAGCAGGTACATGGTGAAAGGTCGAGCCTCCGGCTGCGGCAGGCGCATTCATAGACATTCTAGCACAAATGCGAGGTCAGTTTAAGTGTAAGAAGTCGTAGGGGAAATGACCCGGACCTTGTGCTTCCAGTATCAGTATCCAAACTTCGGAGACGTGAGGCGTATGTTTCTACGTCTTCATCGGGCATATTCATACGCTCTTTTTGCTCCGCGAAGAACGTGGAGAAATATTCCTGGTCCATGAGAGAAAGGTTTCGAAAAAATCAGCTACTCGTACATGGGCGTTAGGTGAACGTTTTGGATCATGTCGGACTCTGAGTCGGTGGCCGAGGTGTTGGGGGTCACAACATCGGAACTGCCGTTTATGGTAACACGTCGGTAATTCCCACGGGCGATGAGTCAATAGTGGGAAGCGAGGTGCTCGATGGTGCGTATGCTGCTAAAGCTAGAATTGTGAGTCGTATGGAAGCTGAAATATGACGCATCGGCCTAGAAGCATGCACAAGGTTTGTCAGGGCCACACAAGGAATGTAGATGACCCGGAAGATGATGTGTGAAACCAAGACCCTCGAAGGCAATGCTAATAACCCCGTGAGGTTACAGTATCCTACCAATCACATTTGATCAATCTAGCCAGATATCCATCCTAGAAGAATAAATATCAGAAGGTTGGCACCTAACCACTCAATGGTCAAGGACTTGTGGTTCGAGAAGGTGCGCGTATATCGTTGACACTGACAACAGAAATTATTCCGTAAAACTAGGAGTGAGCTGGAGGAGGTCACTGACCTCCATGCGTTGAGCCCATCAACAATTTTCCGTGTGCAGAGGCGGGCGAGATTCCAACTAGGACCCCAGGCTCATTGAGCACGTCTGAGTTGGGACGCGTGTGCGTTTCAGGCCGGGACACGTACTAAAACACGTTGTGCTCAGAACATCGGCCCTTGAAGCCTGATGTTTGATGTGAGAAATGGATGTATCGAATTGTGTCTGTGACCTCATGTGGGGTGTCAAACCGCACGATTCAAATGATACCTGCACGTTTTATTCTCAGGGGAGAAGGGTCATCACGAGTGTTCTTTGTAAGATACATCAGCTGTGTTGTATTCATTTTCAGAAACTTTGGCCCACCGATTAGGCTTCTTTGAGCAAAAGTCAGTCAGGTTCTGCAAAGTGACTACGAACGCGGGACGATTGAGACTCAGCCTGGGTTTTGCAGCAGAATGCACGTGACAAAAACGCGCTTCGCCGTGTCAAATGTTTCGTCGGAGCTTAAACGTGCCGGGCTAGACGCCTCCTCCCTAAATCTCCCTCCAGCTTTCTGATTACCGTCATTCACCTGTTTTGATATTGCAGGTAGGAGGTACACCATGAGCATACATAGCTCAAATAATTCACGATCCGACAGCATGCAATCTTACGCAAGGAGTACTGTCGAGGTGAGCCGTGGACCTCCTGATGCTTATCTGCTGCCAAAATATGTACTAGGCGTGATTTAACAGCTTTTCATTGACGTTCGTCGTCCAAAGTCGCGATGAATTCAACCCAGACAATTGATTGCAGAAGAGACTTATATCGACCCGCATATATCCACTTCAAAGACTGACTAGGACTCCTTTGATAGTTATTGAGGGTTTCTCATCTAATGGCATGTGAATGCCTACTCTCCGCACCACGTATAGCTCTCACATTTCTTCCAATAGCTCACGAAAGCGAGCACATCACAAAAGAGCTGTTTGTTTCGTCCAGCAGGGCACAATGAGCGTCGAAACACTTCATATTTGCAACGTGATTATAGAATTATCTCCTATCTCAAGAAACCAGCGAATCACGCGGTAAAATTATACGGAAGAATCTTATACGGTAATCTCTGTCTCTGGGCTCCCTTCTATGCCTACACACCGCACTCAGCAGCTTATAGGATTCCGTGGGAATTGGCCAATCACTGGCAAATATGCGCCCACAGCAAAGCTTGCCATAATCAAGGCCTTATGTGGTGACATTTCGCAGGACTTGACAAACGTGCCGGGCTATCCCCACCGGAATAGGGCCCCTTGCGCCGAACATGCCTTTTGTTTTTGAAGCGGGCGAACCAAGCATTTTGTCTGTCGGCGGAGGACTAACCGTTGAGCCCGCGCTTCCGACTGGTCTGGCTCAATTTTCCTCAACACGCCCTTCGCAGGGTGGCCGAGACGCCATGATGGGTGCTATGCATCCGACAACTATTGCCGAGCGCCATCGTGGCCTGTAACTCTCTCCCTTGCAACAACACTCCAAAAAAGCGCAAGTTCGATCTCCCCCATTTCGCGGACTTGGACAGCCCAGACAATGGCCAGCTTATCGCCTTTTCTCTAGTCTCCCCTGATGGGAGAGTCTAGATCACCTGCATTCTCCGATGGCTAAAAAGGACGAGGAAGTGGCGCAGGGTGGGCTAGCTCTGAGTGTGCGCGTGTTCGATGAGGAACCCCCGCTGCTCAATTCGACCACAGACCGACCGCATCTCGCCCTGCACCTGCCGCGAAACTCAGAGTCTCTCCCACCCCCTCTGTCGATCTTTTACTCTCCCCGCCCCGCAAGCTTCTCTGGTAAGCAGCCGTTTCTGCGCACCTCCATCGTCTCCCATCCCTGCGATCGCGCTCTGATCTGGCCGGTCACGCCCGCCGCACCTATTTGACCGCCGTTGTGTTCGAATATCGTCGGAGTTCTGATACGATGCTCAGCAGTCCCGCTCCCAGTGGGGGCTTCTAGGGGCGAACCGCCGCCGCCCCTTCTGCTCTGCGACACAACCCGAACACCTCGCAGCGCAGCCCATGGCTATCGAATTCAAACCACGCCCTCCAGCACTACAGCAACCACCCCAGCATGCACATGAGCAGCAGCTCTGACTCGGATAGCCAGGGTGCCGCCGACGACGCCGCGTCCGTCGCGAGCGACGACTCCGACACGTCGTCGGAAATCACCCAACTGGACCAGACCGACTTCCCGACCTATTTTCGGGGAACAGCATGGTCGACTCTTCCATTCTCATGGTAATGCACCGTACCCACTGCCTGTTGACGCCCCAGAGCAGCAAGTACGTGCTCTTCCTTTGCGCCTCTGCATGTGGCGACGCTGACAAAAAACCATCCAAGCGGGTCGATGCGCAACACGCCCTCCTATTTCAACTCTTGGGAAGGCATTTTCGAGGACCTGTACGCAGAGTAGTGAGAGAACGGGGGCGCGTACTGGATCTCTGCACAGGCACCGGACGATGGTGAGCATGACTCAGTTTGTGATGGTCGTTGGCCGCCAGCTCATTCCGCGCCAGGGTGCTCGACATGGCCCACGAGTTCCCAAACGTGCGCTTCGACGGGATCGACATCGGTGGCGAACATCCTCCTGAACTCGACGCGCATCGCCACAACTGACTGACGAACGCCGTAGTGCCCATCGCGACCCGGATGCCCCCTGACAACGTTTACTTCGAGATGGCGGACGTCAACGAGCCGTGGCGCTACCGCAACGGCGCGTTTCGACCTCGTCCACGCCCGCGGTGTCCTCCATGGCGGTCCGTGCTTCCGTTGCGGCCGCTGTCACCCGTTCCGTCCTGACATCTTGCGCCCAGGTCATCGACTACCCCGGCATGCTCGACCAGGCCCGCGCAGCGTGCTGCGCCCCGGTGGGCTCTTCCTCGCGGGGGAGTGGGCCCGCGGACCGTGACCATCGTCGGGTCGCCCAACCCACGCGCCGCTGCACCGCGCACGCACGCTTTCTTCGACGCTGTGAACAGTGCGCTCGCTCGCCGTGACATCGTTCCCGCCGCGCGACACCTGACCAACTGGGTCGCCGAGAATGGACACTTTGAGCGCGTGCACCCGCGGGTGTTCGAGATGCCCCATCGGGGACTGGCCGTCCGCGCCCGCGCTGCAGCAGCTTGGCGTCGGGTTCCGCGCCCAACTGTACACGTACGGCGAGTCGATGGCGGCACTCTTGATCGAGGGACCGTATGCACCCGACCGAGGTCCACCGGCTCATCCAAGGCTTCAAGGACGAGCTCAGCACGGTGCCCAAGATGGTGTTTGCAGTACCACACTGTGCACGCTCGTCGCGTCGGTCCGGCGTAGGCGCTTCGCGTGACTTGGGGGGAGGAAAAGTGAAAGCAGCAGACCCTTGACATCATCCATGTATCATTCATATAAGTATGCCCTATGTTCTATGTCATCATGTATGCCGTACAACCTTCGTGGTGATTAGCTTCGGCAGCATACCCGGCATCATCAGCTTGGGTAAGTAGAAAGAAGGTTGTCCGGCGTCCAAACTTTGAGGCACCCATGAAGTGCACTTAGGCTATCACAAAACGCGTTTAGCAGGGTTTTCGGTATGAGAAAAGGACCACATCTAGAGCTTGCTATAATGTGACATGGGTACGAATTATAGACCGAGTTCATCGGCATAGGGGCCGCAAAACGCCCTGATTGTCACCAACGGCAACGTAGGTGTGGCTGTCGCCTTGAGCAGGCGACGAGGACAGTCTACACGTCGTTGAGTATCATACCACTGCCCAATATATGAAAAAGCAACTCACGTTGGAAACCGCGGACGCGCTAACACCGTCGAACGCAGCCAAGCGCGGACTCGACAGATGCGGGAGGATCCCGCCCAAGACCTAAAATAGCACCAATCGTAAGCGGCCTAATCCCATTGGTCGAACGCTAACGCACACCTTTCCACACGAGGATCGAGACGAGGCCCGCCTTGCCGTCGACGGGCAGATTAGGCAGTTCAGCGAACTTGGCCTTTGCGACGGCCTTTCTTGAGGCTCCTCCTTCGCCGACGGAAGGGGATCAGGTGGCAGCCTGGAGCGCCTTCAACGGCTGGCCGCGCCGGCCAGTCTTGACCGTCCTCGGTCGTGGCACCTGGACGAGGATACCAAACAGAGTCGCGTCCAGAGTATGGGCGCACAACGGTAGCTCCACGGACGCAGAGGCCGGGAATCGCGGAAGCAAGAGCGCAGAGGAAAACCCTCGGACCACTTGGACGGAGGGATTTGGGCGAAAGGTGGTGCGGCGGTCAGAGGACGGCGGAGCGAGCTCAGCCGCGGATGCAGTCGTGGTGCCGAAACCAATGAAGACGGTCTCGGGTGCCCGCCGTGGCCCTCTACGCGGGGATTCACCGCCGAAGTACTTGCTCGAGGTCGCGGAAGGTGCGGGGCGGAGGCGGGGAGAGCGCTCAAGGACTGCTCGACGAGCTTCGCGAGGGCCTCCTGCGAGATTGCCCGTGCCGAGGACGGCAATGTTGCCCTTTGTGAAGACGGACGACGCGTAAGCCTTGATGGCTTCGACGTCGACTGGGTCGTTGTTCGCCGCCGCGAGCAGGGGGGCGCCAGGCCATTGCGGGAAGGCAAGACCTGTCGTGCGAGCTCCAGGGCGCGTGTTGCGGGGTTAGAAGAGGGGCAGCGGCAGCCTCGTCGGCACAGGACAGGGGCGACGTATTCCTGCAGTTCGTGGCGGGTGAACTTGGCCGTCGGTCACGAAGGACGAGCGAGGACATACCACAAAGTATTGTCACCCTAAGCGGTTTCATGGTTTCATTAGAGGGATTCATAGCGTAAATTACTGGGACTACTCACTCATCGCCCTTGAGGAAACTCTCGCCGTCAACGATCCCAAATGCTCCCGTGTCAAGCTCGAAGAGAGGACTCAAAGCCATACAATTCCGTTGCACGGACCGTGCCGAGACTTGAACCGCTTGCCTGTGCTCTACCCACAGTTCAGTATCGCTCGGGAAGCGAGGGACGTAATGTATGTCACCTTGAAAGCAAAGTTTTGTGATGAGCGTGTGCAGTTGCGACACCAGGCTTATTCTGGTACCGTGCTGCCAGCTGTCACGTTTTAGGAAAGTCACGAGAGGAGGTCTGCGCTCTCCGTTTGTCACGGTCTCGCGGCGACTTTTACGCCTAGCAGCGTCGGCGAGCCTGCGAAGCAAAGTCCTGACTGGCGCGTAGTCGTGTGGCGCGATTGCCGTGACGTGACTGTCCTCTCGCTCGCCATGTACATGTGATGAAAGAAAGGGAAAGTGAGAGTGGAGGTCGAGTTCATGATCGTACTCGACCGCTTGCGGCGGTGAACTTTGCCCGCGGATTTGGCCGAATAAAGTAGGCGCTTCGGGTGAGCTTGCAGCAGCATTTTCAGAGAGCGTTGTAATGCGTAGAGATCCTAAGCATTTGTGGGTAAATACGAAAAAATCCCTCGTATCGTTCTCATTTTGTCTATATTTTAGAGCATTTGCCTATGGACACCTCTACCCTGTAAGCGTTCGCTGTTTGTCATTACCCGCTGCGCAAAGCGCCCTAAAGGGCGCCAAATCACTGTGGACCGCGTCTAAAAAGGGAGGCTTGCCGCTTGCCTCCAACGTCACCACCATCTCTGCCAGAGGCTAACAGCGTCGGGCTGAAAAGCGAGCTGTCAAGGTGACTCGTGTTAATTATCAAGTGGACCTTAATGAGACCAATACCTGTCTCCCCCTCCCTGTCCTTCCGTCCATCATACGATTTCTGCGCTGGTCATCATTCGCCGCCAGGACACTGCTTGAAACTACACATCTTAAACACTGCGTCAAGTCCTTCGTTATATCCATGACATCTAAAAGAGGACGCACACACCTGCCGGGAGGGGCCGGTGATTTTCTTAATACCAGCTTCAACGAATCATCATGCTGCGTCGGTCGGATATGCTATGTGTCGTGGGCCGCTGGGTGGCAGCTCAGTGTGAAGAGGCTTACGGGGAAGGCAACCGCTGTATGCCAGTGAATACACAAGAGAATCGTTAACATGGCTTCGACTGGCAACCATTTTTTTTCTGTCCCTCTCAAGACGCCAGCAGTGGTCCGAGACACACCGCAAATACGGGTGGCCATCGTGCAAGACATTCTTTGCGAGTAACTAATTTTTTTACTACTTCGGTTATAATATACGCCGTCACTGCACAGAGAGTGTCATATGTGCAGACCTTCTCCAGCTCGCCAGGCGATCTGATGTCACCGACCTCTGTCGCTTCCGGGGACATTGCCTTTCATCCTTGGTGCCGTTGACCGCTCTCAGAAACCAGTACAGTGCAAGCCTGTCTAGCGTGTTTTCAGCGTGGCCGCAGCTTAGTCGCGAGACATCCTCGAGCATTACTCCTACCACCACGGTTTCAAAGCTCATCTCTGGTGTATCGTCTGTGCCAAGCTCGTCCTCAGGTACCTCTGTCATCTTCCGCCGTTTTCTTCTTCCACTACATCCTCGACTTGGTGCTGCGCTCAGGCTACTCGACATCTGCTGCACCATCCGCCTCTACGGATACTGCCTCATCCGCTCCACGTAACCGACGGGGACGTCTACTTTGGCATCGCCACTGGCTCGCAATTGCTGCGTGTTGGAACTGTCTGGTTGTGCTTATCACTTGGTGTTACCGAACCCGCTCTCTCGCGTCGGTCGTCGGCTCGGATCAAAGACAAGGAACATCCTGGCCCTGGATCGTAGAAGAAACGACGCGGAATCCGGCCGTCGGCGTCCACGAAGGAATAACCCATTTGGGGACTCTTGCTTCGGCTCGATGAACGAAAAGGAGCGTGTCGATAGGGCGAATTATCGTTACCCCCCAGTTTCCCGCCAGAAACCCTTGGAGCCGTTGTACGAGATGCTAACGAGCTTCACAGCATCTCTTCCATCGCTAAATAGTCACCCTTTCGTCCGCGTCATCCCGCATCTGCAGAGCGTCCCGGACTTGACCCCGAATCTTGGATTCTTGCAAGTGGCGAACTACGTTCCTGGGGACACCTCGAGCGAGGAAGGCAGCCGCGCGAATTCTCGGCAAGGTCTTGCGCCCTCTGTGAAGGACATCCGTTCCCCGGCTGGAGAGTGGGTCAACTATGGACCCGAAGATGGCTTTCAAGCCCCATGGCCGCCCTTGAAGCCTCATCGTGGTCTCTCGGAATCAGCAGCGCTGGGTACTTCCCCTCAGGCTCCGACGCCTGAGAAAGCGCGAGGCCTGCCGGACCCCAGCCCCTGCGTGGGAGCTGGGGAGCTCTAAGATCAATTATTAGTAGTGCTCTAAACGAATTATGGTCGGCGGCCTGGAGCGACCTGTCGAGGATAATTTTACGAGGCTACCTGAACGACGAGGACCTGTCCACGATCCGACCCACTCAGCTCCCGCGGTTTGTACGTTCAGTCCAGCAGTACTTCCGTGCTCACCAACCCTTTCGGCGATCCGTCCTGAAGCAGATGCTCAGTCACCCTGCGACGGTCGCAGACCACGCTCATCACGATCCTGGCTGTCTCTGTGAATGGCTCAAGCAGAAACAGCACATCTATCGAACACGTCGGGACTTTACATCCCTCCACTCTCACACCCACACCATGATCTGCAGTCTCGCCACACAGTGTATCACTTGCACCCAGGGTCCCGGCAAGGATGCTTCGTTACTCACATCTGCTCTTTCACCGATACCGATGTCGCGAGCTGGGTCGACATCCTCTCTTCATCAAGCCATCAAGCGCAAGCGCTACAGCGCGGACGGTCCAAGAAGTTCGTAGCCGGTGTACTCGACCGCTCGCACGCTCCATCTACCTCACTCTGCGGGCCCTCCGAGATGTCGCGGGAGCCCAGCACGGCAGCGACACACTCGGACCGCTATCCGACCAGGAAACAGTTTGCGAGCAGGCGCGCTGAGGGGAGCGCAGGAAACGCGTGCTGGACGCGCAGCGGCTCGCCGCGAGGGCAGAGTCGCGGGGTCAAGCGTCCCGAGTGTCCGCCTGGGTTCGAGACGACATAAGAAGACACGGCCCCCGGGTGCTGGGCGCAGCGTCGGCGGCGTGAGGGAGCGCATGGCAAGCGTAGATGTGTTGGTGGTCGCTTATATGCATTCATTTTGATTTTGAAGTGGGCGTGCTTTCACCGCGTGTCTCCAGCATTCTACGGTTTGTCTGAGTGATTTGGGCCGTGTGATGATGCTGTTACCCTGACGGACGTTTACATTACCTGAAGTCACGACTCAAGAGGGTGATGGCGTCAAGCTGTCGTGTCGTGGTGCTCGTTGGTTATAACACAGGTACGATCTTCTCTTCTCTCTGCTAAGTCTTGCGGCATGGTCATTACTGACACAGAGGGGGTCACAACGTCCGGAAAGACAATATCGAAGAGCCCGTGGAGTAGGGTGTACGACGAGTTTACTCGCATATTTTAACGTGTCCGTGAAAGACGGAACCGCGGTATCTCCGTCTCGGATCAATGAGGATCGACTAAACTGGCGTCTCACTCCTAGAAAACGGGCGTCGGCCGCTGTGTATCCTGCGCGCTATAAGCTGTGCACACCTGAACGCAGTGCGGGCTCGCTTGTCTGTTTCTCAACCTCAACAACCTGACATTCTCAGCCCCCACAGACGTACTCTTGGCCCCTGTCCTCATCCAATTTTTGGCATTAATGGCTTCGGTGCGAGCCCGCTGCCGACTTGGGCGGCGCATAGGATCACTTCACCTCGCCCTGCGAGACGTATTGGTCGGGAATACCTGCGCGATTGGTGATTGCTCTTCCGGGTACCTAGATAACGTCGGCTTTCATTAATCTGAAGGCGTGCTAGGGGTGCTTGTATCACCCCTTTGTGGCGTGCGTACAACCGACTTCGCCTCGCTCCCTATGTTGAACCTTTTGTGAACAGTGAAGTTGGATAATAGCGGAGGATCGCCGACGTATTGATCGCGGCTGAGACATCAAGGCTACTCTTTGCATTGATGGTACACCCATCCACAAGAAGCTCTTGATTCGCTGTTGGCAGTTCAATCCCACACACGCCGAGGAGGGGATGTTCAGGTACGTGTTCGTTCAGGCTTGTATCATCGGCTGGGTTCCTGCGGAGCGCCGACCCGAACAGCCTTGTGCCCTCCCCTCTGATTTATTCCCCATCTGTTTCCGGTGCCCGTCCAGTCTCTATCCTGGTCCAGAGCTCTCTACCGGCGGTTCGCCTGCGATACAGCAGTCGCGCTGATGGTATCTGCTCCTGGAGGCGAGAGTAGAACAACAATTACCCGTAAGACATCAAGGCGCCTTGTCCTCGGCCAGGAAGCGCCGATACATAAAGACATCCTCGGAGAGCACGCCGGGCCCCTCCCTCGTCCTTATTTCTTCTGTCCTTCTTTTCTTTCCTATTTCTTCTCTGTGCAGCTGCCCGCAGGATGGTGACCGGGGCGATTACTTTTATCTTAATGTCTCTGCCTACTACCGCAGCATCGAGCGTCCGCTCGCTCCCCGACGCTCTCGAGAAGGCCGAGAAGTCTCTCGCCACGCTCGTGGCCGAGGAAGTGCAACAAACCCTCGTGAACCGCAAGCTGCATCTACCGCCCCGAAGAGGGGTATACAATTCTGGCTAATTTTCCTCGCCATCTGTGTGTCTCTGTTCCTCAGCGCACTCGCACTCGAGCTCGTGAGTCTCTCGTTCTATTGTTTCGCGTCGGGCCGCTCTACACCACGCGTTGTACAGACTGCTGTATCGACCGCGCTGCCCACTATCGTTCATGACCTCAACGGCGAAGACTTCGTCTGGGTCTCATCCGCCTACTCGCTCGCATCCAACACGCACTACTCCCCGCCTCGGGCGGCATGGCCAGGTACGCCCCCCTCCCTTCGGATCCCTAGACCACCGACCAACCGCGTCTCCAGATCTTTGGCCGCCCGCAAACGCGATGCTGGGCTCGCTGGGCCTGTTCGCATCTGGGCAGCGCGCTCTGTGGGTCCGCAAAGAACCATGAACTGGCTGATAGCCGCCGTCGCGCACTGGGTGAGTTGCAGCTTCGTCCGTGGCGTGCGCGTACTTGGGTTGCTGACGGAGCGCGTTTCAGCCGTCCAGGCGCGGGTGGCGGCGGTATCCTCTCCATCTCGAGCATCATCATCTTCTGATCTTGTCCCGCTGCGTGAACGTGCTCTCTATAACGGCATGATCGGCATGTGCGTGGTTCTTGGCTTGGGCTCTGCTATCTGTATTACTGAGTGTGTGTGCTGCAGGACGTGGGCTGTTGCGGCTGCATTGGGGCCCGCTGATTGGAGGCGCGCTTGCAGAGCACGATCAGTGGAGATGGCTGTTCTGTGAGTTTCTGTGATTGAATAAGCTCTGGATCAGCACACTAACTGTGACTGCAAACAGATCTCAACCTGACCTGTTTCGGTGTTTAGTCCGCGCTGCTTGTCGCATGTTTGTTCCTGAAACTGCGTACACCTGAGGGCTCTCTGCGTGAGAAGCTCATGCGCATGGACTGGCTGTGAGCTCCAACACCATCTGCCTATCAAGCACTGTGCTAACATCTCGACCAGGGGTAATCCGTCCTCCATTGTTTCCAGCTCCAAGTGCAGTCGTTATTGCCTTGACATGGGGTGGCTTCCGTTCGTTATTCTGTGGACGTCCGCTAGGGTGCTTTCGCCACTGATCATCGGTTTGGTCGGCATGGTTTTGTTTGTCTTGTACGAGGCCAAGGTTGCAAAGAATCCTTTGGTATGTTCCTGTTCCTTTTTATTGCAGCTGTCTGAAGTGCTTGAAGATGTGATAGGTGCCATTCTCGCTGCTGCTCCAACCGAACATCGTCTGAGCGGATACATTCAGCCGTTCTTATGCCCCGTTACTCGTGGTGGCGTCCATCTGTAAGTCGTGGAGCACGTTTGTTTCATACCAGCATCTGATTTTTCACCTAGTCTTCCTGCCGACCTACCTCCAAGCCTGCAAATTGCGTCCCCAATCGCGGTGAGCAGACGGCATAAGCCATATGTCACTGCCGGTCTACGCTTTTCATCTCGCCCCTCGGTCGTATTTTGGTCATCACACGGAATCTCCGGCTACCATTCCGCCATCAGCAAGCCTACCGCCCGCAACTATGGAGGGCTGGGTCTGTCTCTCATCGCGATGGGTCGCCCTCGCGACTCCTTCGCAGTGCCGACAACGCCCGTCTCGCACGCCATACGGCATACCGGGCTGCTCGGGCTCGGAGCGGGGCATATTAATCGTCGACGTACTTCGCCGCCTGTATCGCCTGCGCTTCTACACGATTCACAACATCTCATGCCCGTTTTTTCCTTTCTTGCTCATCTCGCCGACCGTCGCCTCGCGCTCCTTTTGCGTTCTTCGCTATTTCTTGCGGGTGTTGCGGGCTGCATCTCGCGCTATTGCTGCGGTCATCCAGACGCAGCTCGGAAAGCCATCCCGCGATTCATCGCGCCTGGCCTCCTGTGCCGTCAACGGTCCCCTCCGTCCGCGATCGAGTACCGGGCCATTCGTTCATCCAGACCCCCTCGTGTTTGTTAGCAGCCGCCCTCCACACACAGGCGTCCAGGTGTGGCTGTTTTGCGGATCAGTATTTACTCCTTTCTGTATTATGGCTCGTCATGGTCGTCATTGCATTGGAAGGGCTGGTGGACTGGTTTTTTCTGTCATCGTTCAATGGGAATGAAGGCCCTGCCACTGGCACACACAAGTCGACGAGGAGGCGTTAGGGGTCTAAACGAGGAGGAGAACAAGCATACAAGCTTCGTAGCCTCCCGACAGGGAACACACGAAGTAAGTATGATATAATGTTGTCGCGCCAACCTATTATACTATTTATCGGACAATCATTACTGAGGATCATTAGCAATACTTAGAGTCTCCATTTGCACAACAGCATTGTAACGATACGCTATCCTACGAACATGGACCAACATATTCATGGCAATATTCAAGAATATATCACCGCGCTCGCCGCGGCGGCGCTTGGCGCGGGCGATGTCGATCGTGATGGACTGCAATCGAGCTGCAATCGAGTGCCACAAAGGTGAAGGACGATCAGTCGTTCCCAACATCTGTTTCGTGATAACAAAGGAACAATGTTGAACTACACCCATCACCATCATCTCATTCGCTCGCAGTAAGGAACGTCCGCTTCGTAAGCCCTCGCCCAGAAATAACTCGCGCGGTATTCATCGTTCGTGCATTCGTATCAATCTCGAAGCTCAAACAGTTTATCATCAAACAGTTTCTGCCTCATAAACTTCTTGCGAGAACTTGTCGCCCAGTGCGACGATATGGCCGCAACAACGTGGACGCCTAGCCCGCGGAAAGCTGGAGCCGCGCCCGCCTCACGTCTTCGCATGGACCCTGCGCACCGGCACGATCGCCCAAGAAATCTTCACCCGCCCGCAGATTTCAGACACGAAAGCTGTGCAATCAGAAAACCGGGGGAGACTGGCGCGGGTGCACGCTTTAAGGCCAGAAGATGCGTGCTGGACGCCTGCTTTATTATACGCTCGTGCCTTCCGTGCCCGCGCGCGGGCTTCTTTCGTTCGTCGGTCCCTGGACGCGACGGTGGTGCCCTGCGGCTTCTCTCGACAGGCTTTATGGACAAGTCGGTTTTGTCGAGCGATGTAATCGTCGCGACTGCGAGAGACCACCAGATTGTGAGGGTGCGTTCGTGTGTGTGGTTTCTGTGCCTGTCCCTCACGAGCTTACGAGATGCAGTATACGAGCGGTAAGCAGTTGTTAATATTGCTCCTATGTGAAGGAAGCTGAATAGGAGAGGTGTAGTTGTTGGTCAGTATGACGGTTCTGGTGAGTTTTTTAGTCTCAGAATTTTTTGCGGGGTCGATTCACACTCCAAAACATTTGCTAGGTTACCGACCTGGCTACTCTTATTCTCTGAAGAGGTCGTGTCCGATGACCTTGAAATCTCTCACTCGGAGTTGATTGTGCTACAGCTCGAGTACATCTGGCAACGGAAATGGCACTTCCCGGAAGGACTGTACCTCTTTCGTATACGCGGTACAATGCCCTTCGTCGACGTTTTCCATCTCGCTCGTCTGTACGCCCGTCTCCCTGCACCACGAGACCGCTTTGACCGATTGCTCTGTTAGATTATTTATCTCCTACGATATCGCCGCATGTGAGCTGCATAGCTCCTCCTATGTGTTGTTCTAACTAACCGGGAGCACGTAGGAATGTCTCCTCAACTATGCCACAGGGACATCTGTGAGTCAGCGCTGCCGTTGCGTGATCACAGTCGAGTGACCTAGCATATGCTATAGGGCTACTAGTAGTGGGATTTCGCGGGCTGCACAGAGTGTACGTAACATCGCTTTGTCTGAGCTTCTAGATCTCCAAAAGATCGGGTCTAGTGATTCTGGTATGGCGCACATACGCGATATGGCAGCGGTCACGGAAGATCCTCTGGACCGTTGGCATCATCTGGACTGGTGCGTCTACCCTCACTCTGCATCTTGCACGAAAGGCTTCATTCCCCTCTCAGATCCTCGTCTTGTCGAATATCCCCATGCTGACCCATCTTCACTCGTTCTCTCTCCAATGTGCGTCCTCTCCCCCTTTATCCACGAATAATCCTGATTTATTCTCTCAGTCGGACCCCAAGCCATTACCCAGTAATATCCCCCAGGCTGCAACCTCGTCAGCCGCAAGCAACATCGCCTTCGGAAGCTTCTTCTCCGTGTCCTCATGGAAATCGGTCTGTCTCATCACCTTCATCTCCAACACACCTCACCTCACCGTGCCGCACAGCCGTCGTCGTCCTGACAGTCTACAAAGAGGCGTCCAAGACGGTAAGTCCTATCCTCCCCACCGCCCTTACATCGACCTCACGCACCAACGGCAGTGCGCACCTCCTCAAGTACCCTCGTCCGCCACGCTTCTAGCCGCGCGACGGCGTGCTCTACTTCATCTGCCTCCTCCTGGTCCGTCTCTCTCCCCCCTCTTTCCCGCACAAAACCTCACGCAGCACCAGCCATGTCCCTCGGCAACGTCCTCGTCATCATCGCCGCGCCCGTCGAGTTCTTCGACTGTGCATTCATCAAGTACCTCCCTTCCCCTCTTCTTGCCACACGAGCTGATACTGGTACAGCCTGACACGCGTGCTCCCACGCGATCCTGCTTGCTGCCGTGGTCATCTTGCCAACCGTCCGGCAGGCCGCGCACCGCAGCATCACGCCCACTGCGTTCGAGCTCGACGCCGAGCTCGGTCCTTTTCGACGATCATGTTTCAAAGTTTTGACATGAGGCTTGCCCGGCGGCATCGCTGGAGGTACGGGGGCGACGGACGACGGGGACGGACGGAGGAAGAAGGGGGTGGAGATGACGTGTGCGGGGCGTGTAGATTGTGTGTGCTTCCGTCGAGGATCAATGGCTGTGAGGGATATAGGTGCGTTGACAATGATCTTTTGTGGGTTAGTTGCATGACATACTACACTCGTAGGCGTTTTCAGTGCGCATATACCAGCCACGAAGGGCAAGGCGGATTGTTTACGCGCTAATGGAAGACCGGCCACGCTAGCACTCATCGCCGCCGTGATTCTATGCTCACAAGCAGCTACGCGTTTTGTTACCTCACCGGCGCACACAGAGGTCACTTCGCGACGACGGCGGGACCGACGACGGGACCGACGAGGGCAAACCGTAACAGGTATGGGTGGACCAAATACTCGCATCTGTCTATGATACCAGGGACGCAAAAGCATATTCGAAACCTCTGGAGGGCACCGACTGCCATATATGCGCAGAATTTCGTCAACGCAATCAACAAATAATCACCCATCTAATTACCAACGGGCCGTCGCCAAATGTTAATCGACAGGCAGGATACCCAGCATGCTCTCGGACCCGGCCGATGGCAATCATGTAGTCTTTGAAAAGATTTCCCTTGGTATCGAGGGTACTAGTAGTGTTGGTAGATGACATAAATACCCCTGTTATTGACAGGCAGACCCCATAGCGGGCGCACCCCGCCGCACATGCATAACTCCATGCCGCCACCATAGTGAGATAGGAGAGAGAAAAAAGGAGAAAAGGGAGATAAGACAGAAAGGGGAGATGAGGGTCATGCCGCGGGAAGTAGCGTACTAGTGTGGTGGTGTCGTCCATGTAAAAAAAACAGTGTGTCGAAATGGTCCGCTGTTCCCGTATGCCATCACAAGAGTCTGGGGCCGGGGGCGCCCTATAGGAGCGTGAGCGCGCCGCCGAGGAGGCAGGACGACGGTCGCGGAGAGGGAGCGCGAGGAGACTGCGGCGCCGCGCCGTCGAAGGCGCGTCCCCAGCCGGGACGCGCTGCGACGCCGTTCGCGTTCGGCGGGAAGGTCGTCCGCGAAGACGATCCGTCACGGGTTCGCCGCGCCCGAGAACTGGTCACCGTCCGGCCCCCCGGTCGCGTCGGTCGTTCGCCGTGAGGCCGTTGGAGGACGAGCCGACTCGGAGAACTTTGGGCGAGTAATGGAGCCGTACATGGATGCCCCGATCGTGTATCCGAGTTGGAGTCGAAGACCCACAGATCGTAGTCGTGACGACGCTTTGCGGTGGCAGGTCACTTGGATGAAGATGTTTCAGCGGCGCCGTCGCGGTTTGGTTGGTGCTGACGCGATAGAGTATGGAGTGTCTACGCGAAAATTTCTGGATGGTGGACACCGCCTTTTACTGTAGCAAAAAGAGCGAAGCACAACAAGACGTCGTAACAGCAGTTTTTCTACAGTCACTAACCACCTATCAGTCAGCAGCAGCTACTCGCATGTAGGCGGACTGTAGACAAACCGCCAAAAGATGGCCGTCGCTGTGCTGATGGCGACATCGAGTTAATAACGCCTGCCTGCTGTCCTAGGGGTAGCTCAAGAGCACACGCACCGTACTCTCGCGTACGAAAATAAAGTCCATCCTGCGACTAGAAACCGCGACATCTCAATATCCACGCCATCCTATACCATCACCGACGGCCCTTCGTCCAGCTGACATAGGTTTGCGGGCGCCGTTGGCCCCCACACCACCTGCGTCCCCGCGGGTTGGCTGGGTGACGACCCAGTCTGCAAAAGAGTCAGCAAAAGTCCGCTACTTGCTGGGGTAGGGTGGGGGGGCAGTCCTAGAGTGGCAAGTACGCCAACAGTTTGCTTGTACGGCGGGAAGACACCAGGCGCGAGTAGGAGGGTGAGGATGCGGTCGTACGAAAGACAACACGTGTCATGATTAGAGGTATGTATGATTTAAAGAGGGCGAATTAAGAGCTGCGTGTAGGGTCTGTTGCGGCGGGGTGGGCGATGTGGGTAAGGAGCGAAGGGGAGCAGGCGACGGCAGAAGAGGACCTGGGCGGGTTATATTTCGGCAGAGGCAAAGGGTGACAACTGTGGTGGCAGCACGAGCCTCGGTGTTTTCGAGCCCGCCCCGTTTGACCCTGTTTGGCCCAGTGCCCTGTCACGCTCCCGTCACAACCGTTGTCATCTTTGCAGCGCGTATGTCAGTACTTGCGCTCAATTATTGGATGGTCGACGTTCAACGCAGGGCTATAGAGAGTTTGGAAATGCTTTCGATCGTACGTACAGCGCGGTTCTCGCTGAGGGAATAGACGTTGTCTCACGACCGCTGTGACCTGCTAATCTGTCGCGTGACACGGGGTGACGCGTTACAGAGAGGGTACAGCATAGGAGAAGACCAGCACTGCAGGAATTAACAGCTCGACGGTTTCAAGTCACCGTGAGGCCGACAGAGTGCGGCTCGGCTGTAGTTCAAGGATCTGAGGATAGGAGGCTTAAGAGGGTCCGATCCTGTCTAGCGCGAGGGCGCTCCGGGACGCAGCCTCGCACTCGGAGGATACAAGGTCTAAACTGCAGCAAATTTTGCTTGAGCAGCAAATATCAGAAAGAGAGCTCTAGAAGTAAGGAGTCTCATCCATTGATCCAGATGCACGAAACGTATAAGGGATAAGTAAAAAAAAGGTGCAAATTACTTTGCATCCTCCGTAAAGAACGGCGACTCTGATTGTATCTGCCCAACGATTAATCGACATGCTTTGCGAGCAGCGATCATGATCACTCACCCATGGTACGTCACTACCAAGTACATACTTCTTCGCGGGCCGCTCCCAGCAAGCAACCTTCTCGAGCTCCTCCTGCGATCGCAGCGGGAAGAGCACGCCTAGCTCAAAGTTCGTGATCTGTATTCATCATTAGTCACGATCGACGCGTCCAGGGGTTCGAGGACATACGTTCAGAGTAGGGTTGAACGACGACCCCGAGAGCGTGCCCCACGCACGGAGGGCGTGAATTATGCGAACCGACGTACGCCCATCCGATGGCGTCACCCGCCCTCGGTGGGCCAACCTCAACGACTTCGTCATCTGTCCCCGCATCCGACGGCGTATCAAATCTGTCTAGCGCACGCGCGCTCGACGGCGCGTCCTTGAACGTCCCGATGATCATCTACACACCATAAGCTTGCGGTCGTCTCACACAAGAAAGGACAGACCTTTGAATGCATGAGGACGCCTCCGCGTTTGCTCTTCGAGTCGTAGAAATGGTCCCGCGGGAACTTGGTCGCCTCCCACTGATTCCTGCGACAAAACATCGTCACCGCCGCCCTGCACACGCTTAGCCCTCTTCCCACGCATTCACAAACAAAAAACAACGCTTACCGCCTCGCCCAGCTTGCTCTGCTGCACCGTGCCTCTTGTCGGAAACAAAATCTTGAGCGGGGGATACGGCAGCCTCTCCAGCCTCTTCCTACTCTCATCAAGCCACTTCTCCGCCGACTCGCCGCGCGCCGAGCAATAAAACTCGTTCGTCCCACTGCGTCGTGTACGCGCCGATCGACGAGCCCTGGCACTCGAGCTGCAGCTCGCGCCCCGGCGGCGCGCGCAGGCGCAGGTCCTGCAGCGCCTTCATGAGCCCCGTGTGCCCCGTCTGGATCACGCGCGGCCAGCCTTCGTGTTTGCCCGCGAGCGAGGCGATGAGCGCGACCTTGACTTGGGAAAAGTCCCATTTTGCGCGCAGGTCTTCGAGGCGTGTTAGTGGGAGGTCGGAGTGCTGCGGACGGGATCAGTATGATGAGAGGTGGGCGGGAAGGGAGGGGCGTACTCCGTTTTGCATGAGGTTTATGAGTGCGGGGGCAATGTTCACTGCGCGTAGAACGCGCTGAAATGCGGTCGGGAAGTCGTTGGCTTTACCATCGTGTGCGATTGGTGATGGTCGTAGAGGAACGTCTTGTACCCATACGCTCTACCCCAGCATTAGAAACTGTTATTGTGGGCCCAAAGATGGCAAAGAACGTACATTCTCCACGTCCCGCCAATCGTACTCGATGAGGTTTGCTGTCGAGACGACCACGCGGAGTCTTCCCGTGTTGTAAAACAGCTGTGCTGCATCTAAGTCAAGCTCTCTGCGGTTACCAAATGTTACATACCAGCATGAACTGGCTAGTTATGAGTAAATTGCCGAACCGGAGGAGTGTGTGTTCTGACCTTCATGTGTTGACAGCCCCATCCATTACGGAGGAAAGGAGTCGTTTTAATCCAGTTGGGCAGCACCTCCTTGATCGTCGTCCTCGTTCCCTATACGATGGTGGGTTATCAAAGGAGTAGCATATATGCGCTAGTTGGCGTACCGTTAGGATCTTGAGTCGCCACAATAAACGGGCGTTTCCCGATTGAAGAAGCTGTAGAACCATGGCAGATTTAATGACGTATGCCGACACGATCGCAAAGGCAATCTCGTTGCGCTGCAGGACAGAGACTAAGCAACATTAAAGTTAAATAAACAAAAGCACTCACCGGTGAGAGGATATCCGTCAACCTGAACACAGGCCTCGTGTCCTTTAGCTGGCTCTGCATAGCTTATTCGCCGTCTGCCGGAAGCTCCCCATCCCAATACAGCCCTTCCCCCGTAGCCGGTCCACTCGCCGCCCTCGACATTGCCGGCGCCGCCTTACGCGTACTCGACGCAGCAACAGGCGGCGGCGGAGGCCCGCGCTGCCGCTTCGCACGGCTCGCCTCCTCGTCCTCATCATCCGAGTGCGCCGCGGGAGGCGTATGGACAATATCGGGGCGCAGCCGTTTCTGGCGCGCGAGGCGTTCGCGCTCAAGCGCGGCGCGGTCCAAGAGGAAAGCATTTCCCGATGCGCTAGGGCCCGCCGCGGGTGGTGAGGGCGCAGGCGGTGGAGGAGGCGGAGGCTTGAGGTTGGCTTGCTGTCGAGTGCGATTTGGAGTCTTCGATCAGCGCGTTTGAGGTCTGCGGCAAATTGGGTGTCGTCGTCAGAGGGCGAGGGCTCGCGGGGCGGCTGTGTGTCGTCGTCTGAGTCGTCCTCGATTTCGATGATTTCGGGTGGAGCGCGGGTGCGGGTGGGTTGGGAGGTCTCTTGGAGGCTGCGGGCAATTGCTCTGTAATTTTGTTGAGAGTCTAAGACATTTTGTGGGTAAACATTCCTGTGGACTTACTCTGCGATCTCTGCGTCGTCGAACCCGTCCATACCTGCTACACTTACTTTTTAGCCTTAAAGTCTGATGTGAAGATCAATTGGAGCTTTAAATATCGGAGGTGATTCTCAGAGGAGCAGGACCAAGGTAAAGATGAATTTGGAACAAGCGGAAGGGAGATGGAGGTGTAGCTGTCACAAATGAAACGCGCCTACGCGACCATGCGGCCGAAGGGGCATTAAATGAGTACGCGTTGAGATCACGTGCGTGGTTTTAGGGCAGGGACGGCGGGCGGTCTGGCATCCAAGTCCATCCTTCGAACTTCATACACCTTGATGTGTATTCACTCTTCGTGGCTTGTCTTATAGAAAATCAGTTCCCCTCGCATCGTCGCCTGCTCTTGAGAATTCCCTTGTCTTGGTCTTGTTCTCAGCGACAGGTTGGTCATGTTGCAACTCAAAGCTGATTTTCATGAAGATGCTTGTGTCGAGTCAAGCCACACATGCGCAGTACGAGTCCATCCACTCGGCCAGTGCTGCATATGAAAGGGTTGAATGTTAAGTAAACCTCCGCCCCCAGCTTCTTCATGTCGTGGACAAAAACTCATACAAGCAGTGTCATCCGAGCCTGATGCCCTATCAGAGTCCGAGCTATATGGCCCCGACCCATTCGACATCAACTTTGTCTTCCCACTCGACCCTACCTTACTCGAGACAGAGCGCATAAAGCTCGTCCCATTCATCCCGCGAGTGCACGCACACGAGCTCTGGTCTCAGGTCCTCGCCGTGCCAGACCTGCTACGCTACTACACCCGTTCCTCCTGGCCGACGACGACCGCGTTCCTCACGCACCACGAACGCTTCTTTAGGCGGCGCCCCACCGAGAACACGCTTCTCTTCGCCATCTTCGACAAGACCGCGGGCGGTGACACGGACGCGCGATCGCAGGACAATCGCGCTGCGGCACGCCTCACCCGCACAGCTCTCCGCGGAGATCGCCTTCGTCATCGTTCTGCCGCGGTTCCAGCGCACCCATGTCGCGCGTGGTGCGGCGAGTGTGCTCCTGCGCTACTGCCTCGAGCTGTCACCGCGCGGGCTGGGGCTGCGCCGTGTCGAGTGGTGTGCGCACGCGCGGAACGCGGGTTCGATCGCGCTTGCGCAGCGGCTGGGGATGTGTCTGGAGGGCACGACGCGGTGGGCGTGCGTCATGCCCGAGGAGAGAATGCAGGACGGAGAGAGGACACGAGCGGAGGATCAGTGGCCGGAGAGGCCGGGGCGGCATACGGTGGTGTTGTCGCTGTGTTGGGATGATTGGGAGCGCGGTGCGAGGGAGGTTGTGCTGGAGAACATAGACAGGAAGGTGTAACCGGCTACATCAATTCTAGGAAAGCAAATGGTTCTCTGAATGCGTTAGGATACACTTGCACACGCAAGCAGACCTCAACAACGGCACGCTGAAGGCCCGTCACCACGCTAGAATCAATAATACAAATAATGTTACAGCATCTCCGTACAACGGACGACCGTGGCTAGAATAATGTCACAAACTTTCGCTACGCGATACTATCGTGTTTCGCTATCTCAGAAACCTAGAGAAGTCAAGTAAGCAGAAAAGCCATACAAACACAACGAACCCGACGCAGACCTGATCATCCATCGCATAGCTATCCGTATGCACAACCACCTGCTCCTGGGGACATGCCATATCCCATTGAGCCGACATCGCGCCGCGCGCCGCGGGCTGAGCGCCTGGACGTGATGCGTGCCCGCCGCGCTGGCCACGTCTGACGAGACTGCGCGCGCGTGCGAGGGCCAGTTGCGCCCGCCCGAGATGCGGATGCAGGCTGTTGAAGAGCACGAGCAGCGAGTTGAGCGTAGAGCTTTGCGAGGATCGCGCCGATGGTGGCGAAGTAGGTGCGGTGCGGCAGTGCGAGGTAAAGAATGAGCATGGAGGGTCGCGGCGAGGGCTGGGGAGTGTTAGCGTGACTTGGGGAGGGAGGGGAGAGGCGTACCGATGGTGATGTAGAGCCGGTTTACAGACGACGAGGCGTGACCCATTTGCTGCTGATAATGCGCGCGTGTCGCCCTGGGCATGGATAGCTTTGCGCTTTCTTCGTGAGCTGTGTACGATACAATCAGCCACTGTGTGTGTGAGGTTAGTAATATATGCACCTACCAGATATGCCATTGTATATAGCTATGAGGACGTCACACGCTGCGCTGCCAGCGAGCCAGAGTATCTAGGGGTCAATGGTTAGAACACACATCGGAGATTTTGGTGTTTATCACAGACGTACCACCGTCGAAGAGTGTGCTTTCACTTCGAGATCTTTAAAGCTCTTGATTGATAGCAGACTGATACTGTAGCTATCAATACGTTATTCCAGTCGCAATAGCAGACGATCCCTGCAACAAAGCGAGCTGTAAAGTATGTGAGCCTCCGATGTCTGAAGCATAGGGTGTAGTGGTAGACGCACGGGTGGCGATCATTGCCATGCACGGTTGTGACCAAGCATGCCGCGACCCCAGACAAGATCCCAATGCGATAGGCATAGTATAGATGAGGTGGTCAGAGAAGGGAGTGGCGTTTGCACGGTGCAGCTGACTGGCAGTCAAAGCATCATTCAAGAGTTGTACCATTTGTGATGAGATAGTACGCACCGATGCCGCTGAAAATAGGCACTGCCAACCACTCGTCGTGCATATAGCCAGCTGATCGAACTCCCCGTAATGCTTCGCGTAGATCTGATAAACCGTCGCTGGTAACGATGATGGTCTGTGCGGTGTCTAGCAGGTAATACACCGTAGACGAGACACTTTTGCGAACCACACGTCGTTAGGGAAGGATAGGTGGTACATGTCTACAAATGAGATTAAGATCGGTGTGATGCTCGACAGAGTCGATCACGTACATATTTGCGTCGAGAGGACACCGAAGAGGGCCCAGTTGAAGAGGCTGCCAAGGAGCTGTGAAGAGAGTGAGGATACGCCACAGCAGAAAAATTCCAGCCGCGTACGACAGAGCAGCTCTACACGAGAGGAATAATGAGTTCAATAACGTGAGTGAGAAGAAACGTCCGACTCACAGAGGTGCTAGATCCATCGACACAGTAGCGTTGGCAAAAAGACATGGCAGGAGGCCAAGCAGAAGGCGTACCAGCTCGAGCGCGCAGCAAAGCAAGCCTTATGTCGTTCCCGTTTGGCGGCCCCAGATATATGAGGAAAAATCCACTCCCCACCGATGAATGGGGGCCCGCCCTGCATGTGGTTCTCTAAAAACGGAGCGCCTGCACGGTCGGTATCGATGGTCCTGCGCCGCCGTAGCATGCTTGCCTTCCAATCGAAAGTTGCAAAAAAAAACCGGTGGGATTCTGTGTCTCTAGTATAGCGGGAGATGCTCCTCTTCCCTGCCCCATCACGACAGTGCAGGGCTAAAAACGATTTGTAGATTTGTTGGACTTACTGGGCGGGGGCGGGGTCGGGCGCGGAATCGTGATGGGTTGCCCATAGGTGGGTGTTGTATTCTCCAAGGCGAGGCAGAAGGAGAGAGGGAAATACATTTAGCTTGCCGAGTCGAGCAGCTGAGAGTCATTCCTTGGAGCCCTTTTTCTCATAGTCGTCTGCGTGTCCCTGGGAATTCGGCGTGAGATGTCACATAAGGCGGCGCCAAAAGCTGGGAATGGTTCGCACCTGCGTAGTAGGCCGTCGTCATATTCCTGGTAAGGCCATAGTATGAGCGTTGAAACACTGAGCGGTTGCGTAGGAGAAGGTTTGGTTTTCATTAAATCCCCGATAACCGCTTCATACAGGCGTTTATGCATGCTCCGTTAGAGGAGCAAACACTATCTGTGTGGCATCACATTGAAGAGACGACCAGAGACGGTGAAGCTTAAAATCTACGACTGTAGCTCTTTATTCATTCGTTGAGTAAAGAAGGACAAGAACCGATAGCACGGGTCTGTTGCTCAGCAACGAGTTAGCAGTGCGTCGTACGGCTGAGTGAATACTAGCAGAAACTCACGGATAAGCTACTACAACTCCGCTCCGCCATAGTACGTGTTATATTTCGCTTTTAGGCTGAAGCTATGCGCGTTAGGTGCCGCTGATTAACTTTGAGCATGTAATCGTGATCGCTGTCCAAAGCCAAGGTGTGGCTGGGTATGGCAGAGAGGAAAGGCCTAGGCGCTACTGTGGCTCAGTCGAAGCGCTTGTAGTCCCTGCAACGGCTGGCCCGGGCCGGATGGGACAAGGATAATAAAGTGGGGACTGGGCACACCAATGTCTGCAGAAGTTAAAATGTGTATTATTCTCGGAGAAAAACGCTCAAGGACCTCTTGCAGTTGGACGGGGTACAAACTACTGCTCTGCTTGTATAAGCTCCCGGATCCCTTCCGTACGAGGACGGATAGAGCACTTGAACGGTGTCGGGAACCTAAGCATCAACGGTGCATCAGCTATCCTATCACCACGTAACGCAGAGCAAACAAGACTCACGACACGACACCAAACGTGTACTCCCCCGTGACATCAATGGGGACTGCCTTGCTCGTCTACCGCTCGTTCGAGCTTGAACGCCCACAGGAGAAGCGCGACCACGATCCACAAACGTGTCCTGGGCCAATGTACATACCAGGGCAGGATCGTCTTTCCAAAACCCAAACGCTGCCGTTTGGTTCCCGGCGCACTGTGGGTCAAGCTGGCCGTTCGCGTCCGATACCGCGTCGGGCGAGAACACGTCGGGGATCTGGGAATGTGTCGTCGTCGTGTAGGATCGCCCTGGGTGGCGTGAGTATCAGAAAGGAGTAACGATACAAATTCGTCGCACCAACGGAGTTGATTACTACGCGTCGAGCCACCGGGTATATGATCACCCTTGTAGTTATCGTCCTGTGTCACTCGGGGTGCATGACGCTAAGGCGAGAGCAAACGATAAGTTTAAGTACTACAAATCCTCGAAACAGACAGATTCTTACCAAGAGTGTAGACCTGGTCTCCACCGCAAAGCCTGCGCAAGAAGTTTCAACACAACCCCTTTCATGTTTTGGCAACGGCCTCCCACCTCTTTGCATATAGCCGGAAATGTATGGGAGCTTAGGCTGATCGCTGAACTCCGGAAAAACGATCCGTGCCCGACGACACGATCAAGCTCTTCATGAGCTTTGGCTTGCATTTCCGGGTGCATAACCATGAGCGCACAGGATAGATGATAGCGTTGCGGACCAGGTCTAGAACAGTGGGAGATTAATTGAAGATGGCCGAAATGCATGCCAGAGTGAACGATACATACCGTCTCAGATGCAGCCTGTGTAGCTACAGTGAGCTGCGTCGATATTGGGGGAGTGTTCAGCTGAAAGCTTACCTTCATAAGCCTCCCAGCGTCCCCGCGCGCTGACGATCGCGTACTCGACATCTGGTGACATTTTTTGTCACCATATTCCTCAAGTAATGAGCTGAGGATAGAGGTTCTCGCTGAGGCCTTCATGCTGTGCAAGCTTCATCAATGTTTCCATTGAAAGTGTGATAGGAGCGGCACTCACCATGGCGGCCTTCACGTCGTCGAAAGGTTTGTATGCCATCTTTCACCGCGTGGCCTCTCGCCAAATCCGCGCCTCACGTTGAAAATGCTATAGCCTCCGGGGAGAGGAGGAAGCCATTCCGGGACATACTTGACTGTCACGCAGTGAGCTGAGTTGGGTGAGGGGTGAGCTGCGAGAAGATGCGTGTACGCACGCCATGGAATGAAGTTCAACGAGATACGTGCCAACGTTACCGGTAGCATTCAGGGCAGAACAGCGCCCTCTACTCTGCGTTTCGTGATGTACATAGTGCCTCCGGCGAGACGGACGAAAAGTCGATTCCATATGTTATACTCATCAATGAGCTTTCCGAAGGTTCTGCGATCGCTGTGAGTATAGTAGACCAGTAATAGAGGCTATGATCGCCACTTCACAGTCGTGCATGTGCCGATCACAGGCCATCTGGTTCACCGAATGTATATCGCGCAGCAGCTCCTTTCCCGCATCGACGTGCCTCTTCATCACGATACGCCACAGAAACGCGCTCTGTCGGAGCCCAAAGTGTTGACCGCCCTGTGAACATCTTGCGGGCGAGCTTCACTGGTCGCGTACGGCATGAACGCAAAATCCCACCCCCCCAGCCGCACCCTAACAAATGATGGATTAGGATAAATTCCTGTATTGAACCAGGTCATGCTCACAGGTCGGTGTCCAGCCCTTCTATGGGCATTCGAGGGACTACATTATATATTTGTAAAGTAAAAGTCACAGTCGATAGAGAGCGCGACGTACCGATCTGAGTATAAGGAGGATTTCTTCTCAAGAGATCTTACGGGCAGCTTGAAGAGAGCTGATGACCACAAATGGACTGTGTCGACCCGCCACGAATTATATAGTATAACACGTCTTGACTCTGCGCGCAAGGTCGGTAGTCCGGAACACCCTAGCACAAAGTGCCACGGCACCATGCTGATGAGCCCAACGCTCAACTCTAGCCACTCTCGCTCCTTCGGTACGCTCAGGGCACTCCCTACTAGTAGGCCATCGCTCGGTCCTGGTGGTAGAGAGCGCGACAGCCACTTCGAGGGCGTAAAATGAGGAAGAAGCCAGAAGCTTGACAGCGCCGAGCAAGCCAGTAAGCTTACGCCGAGTCGCAGCTTTAATGAGTTGGATGGCTTGTCCTGTCGAGGTTTTCCGAGAGTTGTTCATGGCGTGCTTTAGCTCTGGGGATGAGAATAAATCGAGAAACGCGCCCTCCGGCCCAGGGAGGAGTTTTATTTTTGCTGCGTGAAAGCTACAGCGAAGCGCTTCGAAACTTGGCCTTGGCTTTTCTCTGGGGATAGTGGGCTCGGAACAGAGGTCGACCCTGGACCGGTATGACTTAACATCGTACGCTTGTCCTGTTTGGTAGCCCGTTAACCGAGTGTCTCTGGCATCTTGTGACCCCAGTCTTCTGATAAGGCTTGGTGGGAGCCCAAACGCGTCTGAGTGGGCATCCTTGGGGTTATCAGCGGGCACATACACGACGGGCAAAAGCCGATGTCTCAGTCGCGTTTCGACAAAACGCGACACGACGTAGTGTCCAGGTGCGCGGTCAGAGCCCTGTCCAGTTACTGACTCAGTCAGGGGAAGCAGGTCTGTGTGGTGATCCACTCGGAACAGGAGAGGATCCTTAATTGGGATGGACGTCCGAAATCCCCTCCGGACGCCATCTTCCGTCCGGTCTCGCGAAGCATCGTGGGAGGCCGGTCGGGGGTGAAATGGACCCCTGACAGCGCGCAAGAAGCTCGTCGCGTCTGCATCGCAAACTGACCACCGTCCCTCTGCTCGAGCAGTGAGCCGGTCCATGAATATATCCAAGCCATAAGCTAGGGGTCATGTAGGTCATCCTTTTTCCTTTCGACCAGCTTCACGGCCCTCGACAAGGGCTATTCAATGCAATATGGCGCGGTGTTCTAACGGTGTTCGACGCAGTGTGGCGTAGTGTTTGATGCACACTAGCTACACTGGTTGTATAGGAGTGTATTGCGGTCTATAAAGTCGCGTGAATCGAAATCGCCAGGAAGCGTCCCCGTCCGGTTGCCGCTGCAACCCCGACCGAGCGACGCTCGACACGCGCGTGATGGCGCATCAGCGCGTGCGTTCCCATACTGGGAATGGGGGTGTGACACCACCGTGCATGCGATGTACGCCATGTACTACCTCTGCTGGCAAGATGTATATGCGTGTCTGTGCTGACTTTTGGGGTGTATTATGATATATAGTAATATCATAGACATTTTTATGTTTTTTGTACGTCCTCGTACCGTAGAATACTGTATAAATGTGGCTTATAAACTACCCGGGCCTTTGGCTCTTTGTCTCTGTTTACCCTCGCCAATTGCTCGCACTCGCGCAGCAGGCATGCATATTCATACCCACAACTTACTTATCGCTTATATTTACTTCATACTTAATGAAATATTTATTTACTAATTATGAGCTCGCCTCGCGCAGAGGCAACTTACTTTCCAACCCTACACTAAGCTTCTATGACGCGGGGTACGGCGCTTTGGCTGGGGCTGACATAATCAGCGTACCCCGGGATACGATGGGCGGGGCGGGACCTCAGACACTGCGGCGAGGGGCGTCGGGCGTTTGTGTCGGGCAGCGTTGCAGCTAAGCGGAGGGCGCGGGCAGCGGGGCGCGATAGCTCTAGGCGATGTAGAATACCTACCCAATGAGGGAAAATCAGCCGATTTGATGGTTACAAAAAACGCGTGCAGAGCGCTGCGTGCCGAAGTGCGTATCCCATGCAGCGCAAGAGTCGAGTTTTCGCCTGGGATACGCTCGTCTGCCACTCTGACGTTTCCCACCAGCCAAATTTGCGTACCCCCATGAAGCTCCCTAAGGGCGTAGAAATCCCCTGGGGTACGCTCGGCATCACCATCTACGCGAAGTGCATCAAACACGCCCGGCAGCCTTCTCTGTGCCATATTTGGCTTGCTGGAGATAGCTGGAGGCGTAGTTTTTCACTTATAAAATCTTTAAAATTTTCATTATATAGAACATGCCTATTTACATTATTCTACAGCCTAAAGAGCGTCAGAATAAGACACACCGTCGAGCTCTGTACCACCCATGGACTTAGACGCAGGAATGGTAGCGTTAGCGCCTCAAGCGCTTCTCGGGGTCGGCCGTGATCTTTGAGATCAGCCGCCCGATCTTGTATCCCGGAGCAATCTAAGTATTGCTTAACTAACCAAAATGTTGTCCACTGACGCGGTGGCGCGGTTCCGTCTTCGTTTCGCGGGGCGCCGAATGATCCATTAGCAGCGGGTGTGTCTGAAGGGTAGGAGGCTTGAACCTCCCATGGGTATGGTGGCAGATGCGCCCTCTGGGACGGGTTATGTGTGCAGGCGGCCGAAGCGCGGGAGCTGTCATCAACGTCCTTACCTGGGGAGCGGGCACGGGTCATGTGGAAACATACAGTCAATTACCGGCCAATGAGACACCCCCACCCACTGATACACCGGCTTTTACATGGACGAAAGAAATATTTAAAATAACAAAAAATTCGTAATAGTATGAGGAATGCACTGATCTTTGATGGTCTGAAAGCACGATGTGCAACAGCAAAGGAGCTATGAGAAGCAAGCCAAAAGGTGGGTTTTTCAAAATTTGGCAGAGACGCTTCGATTTTTTGGGCTCTGCATGTTGCTTTCGGCTCATCGAAAACTTAGTATAATGATTTGAAACAGTACTAGGAAGTCATCCCGCTCATAGTGGTGTTGCTACTCCCTCATATGAT
This sequence comes from Phlebiopsis flavidoalba, assembly GCA_035772785.1. NCBI lineage: Eukaryota > Fungi > Basidiomycota > Agaricomycetes > Polyporales > Phanerochaetaceae > Phlebiopsis > Phlebiopsis flavidoalba. The sequence continues at coordinate 86,141 of JAOCPU010000080.1, forward strand.
GCATACCGGGCATCCGGAGGCAGGAGGTGAGGGGTGGGTTGGGCGCCCTGACGAAGAGTGCGAGTAGAGGCGCTGGACGCTGAGTGCCATCAGGCCACGTTTTTGATTGATCGAGCCAGGGGGCCAGCACCAGCGCGAGCGCGCATATCACCTTGTATGAAGCGCCCGTCGGTGCGTCCTGGACGCCGTAAAGCAACCTTTCGTTTGTGTAGCGTAAACAGAGCCTTTGCTTCATTATACAATGCATAGCTAGCTTTACAGTAAGATTCATCTCAAATACAATCAAATTAGTGTTTTGCACCCACAGCAGTAGACATGAACATCGCGGACCTCAGCAGGGGCGCCTAAATGGGCTGGGTGTGGGCCGCAAGGGCTAACGTTGCTTGCGGGCAATGACCACAATTATACCGCCCATATTTCGATGGGATTGAATTTTTGTTGTATTTTCAGCCTTACAACCGAGTGTTCATGTAGCAGCTGCTTGAAGCAGGGAGGGTAACTGCTCGGTAGTGCTCGAGGTCCTAGTCACGTGGGGTCGCTACCCCCCTCGCACAAGGTGATATGGGCGCTCGCATTAGTGCAGGCCCCCTGGATCGAGCTGCCATATACGGGTGTATCATAGGGTGGTACACCCTCTTTTCACATCATTTGTCCGGCATCGTTCTGGCAGAGTAGAAAACATTTCCATTCCACCCTATTATATTTACAGAGGTACTGGACACACATCTCAATATTGCTATACAAAAATCTTTTCAAGCGGATGCCCACACGTTGCACGGCGCGAGCTCAAAAATTGGGTGTATCAGTGGCCGGTGATTGACTGTATAGACACGTCATCTTACGGAAAAGCTTGTGAATGAGTAGACGACTCGCGTTGACGTTACGAGCCCTAGACTGTCCTAGAGCACCATTGTGTCAGTGGCAGCCATCAGTCGGAGTCTCAATCGCGACGCAATCGAGGTGGGAGACGTTCAAAAATCAGTCCGCGCCGTGCACTCTAGCGCAGACCTGGGCAGTGGCGGGGGTCCACGTCCCGCCGTCGGCCTCTGATATGATTTGTCCAGGCGACCGGTCGGGAATCCGGGGCTCCGTCCCAATTGGGAATCCGCTCCTTGTCCGAGTGGATCACACGACCACTGGGTCAGAGACTGTCAATGGACAGGGCTCTGACCGCGGTACCGAACACTACGTCGTGTCGTGTTTTCAAACGCGACTGGACATCGACTTTGCCCGTCGTGATACTGGATGATGTAGTCGTTACACGCGTGATAGGTTGATGAATAGGAGCAGGGGATAGCTAAACACGGGAACGCACCCGCGGCTTTGCATCAAGTCTCGCGTGAGCGTCGCTCCTGCGCGTACGCGATTACATCTTGAGTAACCGAGCCTTCGCGTGCGCATCTGGTGAATACGTTCGTGCGAGTTTTAAGAGGGCCAAGCTCAAAAGCCCTCCAAGTGACCATAGTGAGCCACAACGAAAGTTACACTCCATGACCGGTCGTCGCGTGTAATCGGCTAAGCCCGAGATTACGATCTGAGCAATGGTAGGGCGCGCGACGACCTGGCGGCGACTCGCGGTAGCTCGCGGTCTAACTTTATCAATACAAGGTCTACCTAGGGAGAGTACTCCAACGATTAGTAAAAAAAAGCCAGAAGCATCTAGAACTCGGGCAATGCGTAATACTGATGAGATATGTGTCTTGAGCAATATATTCAGAATTTCTCAAGGTCAAGACAAAAAATTTTGAACGATTCTCATCCACTTCACTGGCCATCACACCTTGGAAAGTCCCGCGCAGTGTCGGTGTACACTCATGCAGATCTCCCTTTGCCCGTCAAATCGTTTTGTCAGGACCGGCGGTCACGTATACCAAGATGTTCGAAAAACTGTCTCTGTTCCAACGTCTTTTTTAATTATTGTTGCTCGTCCATACCCCAACGTTCGTCGATTTGAGTGTGCAAGGGAAGTGCTTTCATAAAGAGGGAGGATAGGAAGCCTAGGCCGGAGACGGCAATTAAGACTTGCCATATCACCTTGAAGCCGTCCGCAAACGCCCCGCGTACTTGGGTACGCAAGGGCTCAGGGAGGTCTTTTATTGTCGGAATAGTAGAAAACGCGAGGGAGGCGCCTTTTGGAAGACCGGAAATGAAATCCTGTGGGAGGTGTTTCTGCAGTTCGTTCTGCAGAATCGCGCCTGCCAATAGTGACACCCCAGACCTTTAATCAAATTTGCAGCGTTAGTCTGAGGGACGCGGGAACAGGTGTCAAGACGCCTACCCCGGCAAACGTGCGACAGAAAGAGAAGAACGCCAGCGCGTGTGCGTTCTCAGATATCGGCAAGGGTGAAAGAACAGGAAAGTAGATGGCTGCCTGAAGGAGGCCCGCGCCGCAGCCAATGAGAAACGATATTCCAATGGGTGTGGCTAGCACCGTGTCCGATTTGACGGTGGAGAGAGCACCCATGGATACAACCATGATTATCCATCCCAGTATGAGCTGCGGGCGGTACGCCTTGATGACCGCTACGCTCATGCCGGAGATGATAATGGAGGGGCCGAGGGCTACGGCCATGGCCAAGCCGTCCACGCCTGCGGCGATTGCAGAAGCGCCCTTGCACGCCTGGTAGTATGCCACAAGGTAATCTACATCTCGTGAGCTAAGGTAGCAATCATAAACGGCGGTACAAACGTACAAATGATTGTGATGACGACAGTGGTAGTGATGAAAGTCTGGATGTACCCGCTTAAACTTGTGCGGTTGGCAATAAGTGAGAAGGGAACCTAGGAGGCATCAGCTAGGTCGCAGTTCTCAGGAACTGAGGATACTTACAAGTGGGTTGGTGGCAAATCGAGCTTCGTACAAGAGGAATAGCGCGATACCGAAGAGACCAACAATCAACGGAACCAGAACGCGAGCAGAGCCCCACGAAAAACTGGACTCCGCCCCATGTCAGCGCAATTGTAACAGCAGTCGTACTGGAGATGATGAGAAAAGTTGCCTCTGTTGGGGTTTGTGAGTCCATCGGTAATACATGACCTTGCCTGCGGAGACTCACATCCAATCCATGCGACCAAGCTTCTCACGCATGGTACCTTCCGGTGTCTTCAGTTTCATACATGCCACCACAAGCATGGCGGAGACACCAGAAATAGGAAGGTTGAGGATCTGTGGTTGTGAAGTGAACACGAGGTCAAGCTCAAAGAACGCCACACGTACAAAACAGCCAGCCACCCTCCATTGACCGCTATGAGCTAGCGCGCCACCTACGAGAGGCGCTACAGCAGACGCGACCGACCAGGTACTGAAGGATTGTTGTGATCAGATCAAGTGTGTGGCCATTAGGTTCGTGCGTATACCCTCCGATCAACGCATTGTACATCCCGCGCTCCTTCAAAGGGACTAAGTCGGAGACAACGATGCTTGCGACAGATTGAATTGCGCCACCACCGGCACCTTGTACAGCTGACGAGCTCTTGAGTGAGAATCATTGGATTTGCGGACATCTGATATCACGCACTTCGTGCCGCTATTAGCCAGGACATGTTCTTGGCCGATCCACAGAGCGCACTCCCAAGTGCAAACAGACCAAGTGCAAAGAGCATCGCAGTACGACGGCCGAAAATCTGCAACTAGTTAGCATGGAATGTCGACGGGAAAGTCAAGACGCCTACTTCAGCTACTCCGCCACTAGCTGGTAGAAACGCCGTCGCGGCGAGCGGGTATGCTGAGCCCACCCAGACGAAGTCGTCTCCCTTCAAGTCTTGTATTATCGTAGGCAGCGCCGTCGAGACTGCACTCTGTCCATGATCAGGATGGTGGGTACGGTGATGATTGAAATGCACGACTTACAAACTCGAGAGCGGAGAGAAATAACGAGACACAAATGGCCAGAAATATAAGCCAAAATCTGGCTCCTTTTGAGGTTGACGACTTGACTACTTCGACATGCTCGGGGCCATCGCTATCCTGGCTGCCCTCAACCTTTTCATTCGGATGTTTCTCGCTACTGGGGGAATCCATGGCCCAGGATGAGTGGGAGTGGGGTGATAGTCGACCAGGGGCCACGGGGAGATCATCCGTGCCAATAAGCCCGTACACCGTGCGTACACCTCTAGACACCGAGGGTATGCATCACACAGCGATGCGCACTCGGCGTCTTCGTAAAGATGTGATCAACACACGACTCAGAGCAGGATGAACCGCTTTGCTGTTCGGAAGAAGGTCAGTGTTTGCCGTATCTCGGTTCCAGAGCAGGGGCAGCTTACCGAATGGAGCTGCATTGTGGCCCTTGATTGTGCCGTCATTTACACTATGCGTACTGAGCCCGAGATGCGGATGCTACCGCTGATGCACACCCGTTCAGTATGTTGTCGGCAAAGCTTTCATAGAGTTACACAGAAGACGTAGGACTTGACGATGGCATCTAATGCAGCCCTGTCCGACTCCCACCATCGCGAAAACGAGGCTTGAAACATCATTCTCACTATCCAGCGTATTGCACAAGAAGCAAAATTATACCACATGGAAAGTCCCGTTTACTGGGGCGGTGATTAAGGATTGAGAAAGCTATGTCAATACTCTTTCCCCATCCAAGGCCAGGTCTTGTACGCGCAAAATTAGCCCACTAGGATATCGCCTATGAACTCATGGGACCATGTAGAGCGAGTAAAGATCAATCTGCAAAAGATATCGTCAGGTGTCAACGGCACCACACCTTTTGAAGAGACGAAATACCTATATGTAGGCTACCCTCACAGTCTATGAAGCGTGTGGTGAGATGTGCCCTGAATGCAGCCCCACAATGCCTCGGCAGTGTGCGTTCCGGGAACTGTTGCACGAACTATAGAACCGGGTTACAAGGTCATATGAGTCCAGACATCGAGATGATCTTACTAATGTTTACTGCGCTCGATCCAGTGCACTGTCGCTGGACGACGCGACCGTCTGGACACTGAAGCTGCTCCTCCTTCAGGGCATGAGCGCTGCCAGATTAATCCGACGTCAGTCACAGGATAGCTCTACATGAAAACGGATGGGACATACCCAAACTCGTCCTCTGTGCTAAAGATAAGGTGGACCGGCATCCCTTGTAGCGTATAAATTTGGAGGGTACTGAATGCTTCGTCCGGAGCCACGGTACGATAACATGCCTCATCGGAGCCTCAGCCTGAGATTGACGCGGTAAAAGCCCCCGAGATAGAACTCACAGCCTCGCTGTCCTTGCTGCACGTCAATGTAACTCCCTTGAATTGATGCGGGGGAACAAATCTCGCGGCATGATGAAACTTTCAGCGCGTATTTCTGCGAATGTACGTCAAAATACTGTAGAAGGGAGGAACACCCATCCACGCACAAGATGTATAGCTCCAAGGCTCTCTTGTCCCAGTGTTTGTAGCCGGGCATCGCAGAGAAGAACTTGAGAGCATCTTTGCGGTTGCGCCATACGTCCGGCTTCAGCCATACCGAGTGCGACAGTAAAATAGCCATATTGTCTCGCTCGCGGCTATGGGATCCGATTGTAGCGTCCATGAGAATGACAGCCTCAAAGGAGATGCGTGGTTGTAGATCCTGGAGGTGGAGTCTGAACAACATGGTGGTCAGCAATGAAAGAGAAAATGCGTTGAGAACAGCGCATACGCCGCGTTCCCTCCTATTGAGTGACCGGCGACAACGAGCTTGTGACGCAGGAGGTTTTTCGCCATTGGGGTTAGAGGATAGAAAGGCATGCACCGCACGAGCGTACGAGTAGGCGTTCCCTGTGGACACAAGAAATTCAGGAAAGCCAGAATAAGGGGAAGGATGCCACTTACACTCATCTGCATATTGGGTCTGTAGTCGGTCTTCGTTTTAGTATAGCACTCTGGCCATGGGTTGGGCACTCTGAAATGATGAGCACACGGATTACCAGCTAGCAATGGTGTGGGCGTACCAATAGACCAGAACTTCACGTACGCTCGCTGATGCCGTCGAGCTCGACTTTCGCTAGCAATGCTTCGATGGTGGGCTCCCATGTTTCCTTGTGAAGACCGGACGCGTGTAGCAGGACAAGTGTGTAGCCACTTTGATTCGATTTGTGTCTGGTCGATAGCAATTGCCTACGATGCGAAGGTAGAACTGAGAGGGATTCGTCGACAATGTGAGTAGAGAGGGTTTGCATGGTGGGTGAGGCGGGTAGAGTAGCGTGTAGACGGGCAAATGGTGGTAGCAGGTGAAAGCGAAGGTGAGCGCTTGCGTCAAGACAGAAATAATCAAGCGAACCTGTCGGCAGGCGACTTACGGCTGTCCAGATTTGACCCCACGTAAGAGATGACCGTACTCAACTGTTTTCGCGATCAGTGATCGTGAGACGAAAATTCGGTTGGGCGGTCGATCATATTATTTGACGGCGATACGGCGAACGTTGGCGGCCTCCTTATCCGCCTGAACCTGAAGCAGTTCGGACGAGCCCTGGCAGGGGCATCGCACGCCATTTTGCTCCTCAAAATCGATAGCAGAGACGCACGCTCGCGGTGGTGGAGATGTCATTGCAAAGTTACTGTGGTCAAGATGGCCGGGTTGAGCCGTGTCGAGATACTCCTGAACAAACTTTAAGGCTGGAGTATAGCGTCACGAGTCGTCAGCAAATATAGACGTGAGAGATTTCAGGGCTTTGACTTACGAAAAGATGAAGCAGAAAGGCTTGATGCCATGAAACGCGACATGGTGGTCGCGTCACCAAACACTTCATGCAAGCGTCTATATTGCCGGACGGAAAAGGGCGAAAAAATCGTGGTAAGGTTTCTCGTTTTGATCTCATCTTTGTCGTCCATTATTTAGCTTTCTATAATAGGAATCGTTTTACACCAATTTTACTCAAGTTTAGCACGTTGTGAAAGTCAAACCTTTGTCGACGGTAAAAGGCTTGGAAGAGGTTACCCATTTCCACGTGTCTCAGCGTGTCCCCGACCGCGCTGAATGGGGGGCCCTTGTTCAGGTACTTAAAGGTTACCTTTGTTTCACAAGTCTTTGTGCGCTCGAATGAGTTTTGACTATGCCACATGGTCAAAGGATGGTAAAAGGCATGGAAAAGTCGCTACCTATCCCTGTCCAAATTTGGAAAAAGAGATTGTATCAAAAAACGAAAAACCTTGCTCCACGCTTCCGGGCTCCCCTTTTCTCCCTAATCATATCGGGCGGCGGCTGCATGTAGTGAAACTGTCTTACCAGACAACGCGGCGATGCTGCAGACTTGCAAGGGTGGGGGGGCGGTTGTGTTGATGATTGAGTTACGTAATGCACGTTTTCTCTTCGGCCAGAGCTTGGCTCTCCCGAAGTTACGACTTCGACCTGACTTCGACCTTGCTATTCATTCATCGGGGCCATTGTATCCACCGATGCGAACTTTCAGCAAAAAATATGTTCTAGTTAGTAAGATTCATTCCTCCCTCATGTGGTCCATCCGCTCAGGAAAACTAGTCTTAAAAATGGAATCGATTGATTTTGAGAGTCAGCTTTCCGCCTCGATACTTCCCAGTCGCGGTGTAGACATGTGAGAGGTCAGGTGAGGTTCGTGTTGCATCTCTCAATCGCTCTCCAAGAAAAAATCTTTGGGCCCAAGCCTCTATGCCTCAAAGATTAAAGCGTCCCGGCGGCCTTATATTTGCTGAGGGGCTCTGTGCAGAAACCTGGATCAGAGGACCCTGACCTATGCTGTGCTTATCCCTTTTCCTTCGCAACCTGAATTCGATAGCACGCATTAGGTGTGCAGGGGAGGGTTTTCGGCGGTATGTTAATCAATGATGGTTGTTTTTTGATGCTGACATGTGATTTTGGTGTAGCTAGCATAGGCTAGCACTCATGTGTCCTTACTAACTTGGGCTGTTGCTCGACTTACCTGTTCCGCATGGGTCTCAAAGTCGAACAGAGGGGCAAACCTGTGCAGCGTCGAAAAAGATCTTACCGTGTTGAGTGTGAGCCCTCAACTGTACGCTACAAACCCCATGATACAGTGTTCGAACTTATTCCGGTGAGTGACTACTTGTGACATCATATCTACGCTCACTTCTGGACAATGGGAGAGTGCAATGCATGCCTACTAACCAGGCACTAACCTCTTTTTTACGTAGGTTACAAATCATAAACCAGCAACACAAGTTGTTTCCGCCCCAACAACACTAGTAGAATGCCGCGGCGGTAGAGGTGCGCACAGCGTCCACTGCGATCGATCGTGTGTTTCCCCATCATGCTCTCGAACGTGCAGGTTATGCTCAACAGGCACACTCCTGTTGGCTGAAGCGATTCCACAAGCTGTTTTGCTCGCCATCCACAAAAAAAAAACCATTCCACTAAAAAACTCGGGCATAGCATCATTCAGGTCCACCGTCGTAGGCCGTCGTTACCGTCAGCCTCGCTCACATTCGGCTATTGATGTGGGTTCTCTGTCCAATGAGTTCCGGTGTCACGCGAGAATATAGCAAGAACGAAAAAAGGAGAAAGCCACTCGGTCAGCGGAAATAGAAAAACGACGTACGCGACGAACCCAAGCATCCAATTGGCGCTAAACGCGCCCCTGGGAAAAAAGGCCGGCGCGCAGTACACGGAAATGACGTCACGCGACGAAGCTTACAAAACCGAAAACAGGGAAACAATAAATGCTTACCAGTGCGCAGGGAAAAGATGAGAAATGCGCAGGAATTATTAGCTAACCGACACACTCAACCGCAGGCCCAGGCGAGAGGAGAAATGTGATTGGATAGCGCAGTTGGATCGAGGACAGTATATAAAGGCAACGAGGCCAGTAGAGTAGACAGACACATTCAGGCACTCGATAGCACGTCTCACGTAGAAGTAACTACACTCTTCGAATCTTATTCCCAGTTTCCCCCTCTCTTTCCAGTCTCGTGAGGACGCTAGTGGAAGAAACCACCAGCGCGACACCAGCCCCGGAAATACTCTCCCCTTTCCATTCCCATTCCCAAAAACCTCGCACCCCGCTCCCTTCGATACTCCCGTCAACCTTCACCTCCCGAACAACCGGGGAACGTCCGATCTCATCGACCCGACCGCCCTCGGCAGAACCCGAGAGTTCCGCTATTTCACTTTAGTCACGCTCACGCGAGACTAGGCCACCCACCCATCTCTTTTATCTAGCGACTCTCTTTCTGATACGACATCAGTGGAGCCCACCGCGAAGGGGTGATCCATAAGACAACCGTATTGAATGAGCACTAGTGAGGACCAAAACCCCCGAAACCCCATTATCCAACCCGAAACCAATAACACCAACGCACAGCGACCCATCAGAATGACACAAGCCGTTATCCTATCAGCGGTAGATTTACCGCTCCCAGGCACGAAGGGTGCCCCAAAGAAGTTTTAAAGGCCATTTCACCGAAGTAGACGACTTTCTAAAGTACTATACGAACGACTGTGCCGGAAATACAACGTGCTTTTGGACGCCGAAAAGATCGAGAACCTTACCCAGTACTGCTCACGAAAGGTGAGAGAATTCATGGAGGGACTCGAAAGCTACGCCGATCGCGACTGGCCAACCTTTAAAATCGACATCCGAAAGTACTACGAGGCCGACCGAGACAGTAAGCGATACAAAGTAGAGAGATTTGGAACGATACATACTTCACACAAGGAACAACGCTACTCCGAACATGGCCGCGTGGGTACGATATAGCCGAGGATTCATACGAATTGGAGGATGGCTGAAGACGGAGCGAAAGCTCACCAGCCATGAATTCAACCTGTATTATTGGAAGGGCATCCCTCGTTCGTTCCGGATTCGTCTAGAAGGACGACTGATGACGCCAGGATCCCGACCATGATTTATCAGAACCCTTCGACGCACCTGAAATTAACAAAAAGCCGCCGAATCCTGTTGAAACGGGACCGCTTTGATAACGATCGACTGCCCTCCGACTCAGAAGATACCTCGGAAGAAAGCGCGTCCGAAGTAAGTTCCGACGATGAATCCCAAACGGACAGCGACGAAGAAGCCAAACGGAAACCAAGACCCCAAAGGAGAAGAAATCTAAAACCCAGGCCGCGGAAGGCGAAGAAAACGCGTCTCCTTTCGGGAAATGCTGTCAAGCACTGACGAATCGACCGACGAATCGGACCGTGAGGGGGACAGCCGAAAAACAAAGAAGGAGAAGAGCCTGAAGGAGAAGAAAACCAAACCAGAAAACGGCAGGAACAGGAGAAAGGGGAATGGAGGACCTGGTAAACCAGATGAGCAGACTCCAGCTGGATGACCCAGCCTACTCCACCTTGTACTACCAGGCCTTAAGCAGGTACCCCCATCTGGAGCGACTAGTGTTGCGCCCTCGCCGAACGACGGTAGCTGCAGCCCAAAACAGTTTCGAGCGACAGGCCCCTGCCCCACCTGGGAAACTCCGTGCCGGCGCGAGACAACCGTCAGTGTTACGCCTGCGGGGAAGGAGGACATACCCAATTCATGTGCCCGCATATGCAGGCTTTGGTTGGGCAAGGAATCATTCGGAAGGACGAAAACCGGCAGGTTCGTAAACACCGACGGAACCATCATAAGGCGGCTCCCGAACGAAACCTTGGTCCAGGCGGCACAACGCCAGGGAAAACCCCAGAGCAACTTCATTGCGCTGCAACAGGAAGACAGTGAGTACGAATACGAACATGGGGCAGTTAACCTGAAACATATCCGGGCACGAAGGATACACCGCGAAAATTGAAGAAATATTCAGCGACACAGAAGAAAACAAGATACTAACGGCCCAGCGAGCGACACGGTCTTCGACCATGACCCGAAAGGGAGAAAACCGGAGACGGAATGGGACCGCACGAAGAAGAGCTGGGAAGCCAGGGAAGAGGGACACCGAAAGCGACGTACCTCTGTCCAAGAAGCCTAGCGAACAGGTACCAGTCACGATACCGGTGTACGGCCGAATGAACTTGGAAGATGATGACGTGATAATGGAAGATAGGACCCAGAGAGAAACCGCAGGCAAAGAAGATCGATAAAGAACCAGGCGCGACAACGACCACTGGCACTAGGGCGCAATCAGCGACGATGCAGCTCGAGCAACATGACGATCCGACCTACAGACACACGTCAATCCGAAAATAATGCTTGATAAAGTCCTGAACACACCTATCACCCTAGCGGTCGGAGAGCTTCTGGCCGTCTCGAAGGAGATGGCGTACCAAGTCCAGGAAGTCATCAAACCAAAATCCCGGATCCCGGATGCCACAAAACACCGCGGCCAAAGTCCATTTTCACGAAAGAAAGGGAATCCCTCGGGCACCCAATGGTCGCGATGGCCGCCACGTTCGCACCTAGAACTAGGGGTCAGCTAATCAAACTCAAAATGGAATGCGACGGGGGTCCCAATTACCGCTATCGTCGACACAGGATCTCAGCTAAAACATCGCGCACAAGCGCATATGGCAGCACGCCCTGACCCGACCTATGGACGTAACGCGGAAGGTGGTCATGAACGATGCCAACGGAGGAGAGGGAGTCCTCCAGGGGATTCATTCCGTCCATTCCCTTGGCATGCCGGAAGTGTCATCAC